>JAEIFV010000818.1:0-139616 GCA_018904265.1 Lordiphosa collinella | reverse complement strand
AAAACAAAACAGTGAATAATTTAATTATAAATAAACAACAACAAAAAATTGCAACTTTTTAATTATAAATTTTTCTACTATTGTAAACATAGTTTGTTTTGTAGTTTTACACATAAATAATGTAAAAAAGAAAAACCACAACAACAACAACAACAAAAATCTATCATATATACAATATATATCCAGAAAAAAAAACATGTTGAATGAAACGGAAACACACAAATTTGGTTTTTTATTTCAATTTGGTTCTAAAAGTCTTTTCTATTATTTAATTTTTGGTTTTGGTGGGGGGAAAATACAAAAGGCAAGAATTTTTTTGGGTTAACAATTTGCAAAGGGCTGTGAAAATTGGCTAAGAAAAGTAAGGGAAAAGCTGGGCAGTAAGCTGAAAGGACTTCAAATTTAAGTTTAGTTTTTTTTTCAACAACAAGACGCGCGCTATTTAATAGCTTTAAACAATATTTATACAATTCATTTAGTCCAGAAACCAAGAAGTATGTTCTATCTGATTTTTCACATAAATAACCTAGTCCGTAAGTCCCCCAAAAACTAAAGCTGTATATAATAAGTCTAGATACATATAAAAATACACATATATATATATATATATGCGTACATAGTAAGTATATTAACTCGCTCTCTAAGGATTACAAAACCACAACCGCAACAACAAACAACAACAAAAACAAAATGCAACCTGAAATTACATTCAAAAAAACAAAATGAAGAAAACAAACTTGTTGAGAAAAACCTCCCTTAAGAAGAAAAGTAAATAATACAAATAATAAAACCGCAAAGAATACAAATGTCGTTATGTAGATTTTATTGAGCATCTGATTTAATTTTTATGCACTGTTTTCTGTTAGGTGTACAACAACAACAACAACAACAACTTGTAACTTGTTTTTACTTTTTTTTGGTTGACCCATAAATCATGCAACCATCAAAACGAAATTTTTTGTGTTCAACTTGTAGATATTGATCCTGAATTGAAAAACTACCTCAAAATGAAACACTTAACAAAACAAAAATTAACGAGAAATGACAAAACAAACAAGAAAATTATGAAATGGAAAAAAGGTTTTGAGCATTAGAGAAACACACTCACACACACACACACACACATAAATGAAATGTATAACTTACAAGCGAGACCTTAGCAGCAGCAACTTAAAACTTAAACCAAACGATCGATATCGAAATACAGTCGAAACTCCTTAACTAACTCAGCTAGTAGCCCAAAGCAATGTATAACGGATTTTTGTGAAAAATAGTTAGAAAATAGTTTCCATTTTGATATTTCGTTTTTCTGAGTTTTCAAATGAGTACTTAGATAGAAGTTTTGCTTCCCAGGGATGCAAACCACTCGAAAATAGGTACTGGTTCGGCTCAGTGGCTCACACAGTTTCTGTACCGCCGGTCCGGTCATTACATGGTTTTTGGAGCTAACTGAACCGCGGTTTCGGTTCCGTTCAGTGGATCATGAAGGCATATTATGAAATACAGTCAAGCTTCTGTTTAGCGAATCTTAAGAGGACAAAAATAAACTTCGTTATTTAGAAAATTCGTAATATAAAGGGTGATTTTTTAAGAGCTATAGGAAAGTTTTTCAAAAAAAAACACATAAAATTCAGAAAAATGCATGAAATCTTTATTTGAATCTTTATTTGAAACCATATAATTTAATGTTTGAAGATTATTTCATGCAAATGTTGACCGTGACTGCGCCTCAAATGGTCCATCCGCTTAGTCCAATTTTGGCATACTCTTTCCAACATTTCGGCCGGTATCTCACGAATAAATGCTTCAATGTTGTCTTCCAATGCGTCAATTGAAACGGGCTTGTCTTTAACATAGCCCCACAAAAAATAGTCTAAACTCGCCTCTCAATAAGTCCATTGTTGCGCGTGCTGTGTGGCATGTGGCACCGTCTTGTTGAAACCACATGTCATGCAAGTCAAGCTCCTGCATTTTGGGCAAAAAAAAGTTGGATATCATCTCACGGTAGCGCTCACCATTCACAGTTACGTTACGATTCGCATCATCTTTGAAGAAGTACGGTCCAATGATGCCACCAGCCCATAAACCGCACCAACCTGTGACTTTTTCTGGATGCATTGGTAGCTCTTGCAATGCTTCTGGCTGATATTCACTCCAAAATCAACAATTCTGCTTATTTACGTACCCATTGAGCCAAAAATGAGCTTCGTCGCTGAACACAATTTTTCGCTGAACACAAATTTTCTTCACACCTAAATCCTTCCGCAAAATTTTCTACGTTGTTGAGTAACAGAGGCCCAATTGCTGCGAACGGCGACGAATCGATAATTGATGGTCATCATTAACACTGGCCGATACAGCTGCGATATTTTCTTCAGTTCGCACTCTACGTAAGCGTGTTAGTGGTTTAATGTCCAACATTGTAAATTTGGTGCGAAATTTAATCACAATAGCCCGAATAGCCGTTTCAGTGGGTCGATTAAACTGACCATAAAATGGAAGAAGCGCGCGATGAACTTTCTTAACAGAGAACGCATTTTAATAATAAAATTCAGAAATTTGCAAGCGTTGTTCGTTTGTAAGACGATTCATGGTTAAATTATAGACCAAACTGAAGATGTTTGACAGTGAAACAAAACACGAAACGTGTGTGAGCTGTTTAAACCAGTGTTGCCAAAAAGATAATATCTAAAAAATCACCCTTTAGAATAGTTTTAATATTGAACGAAATTGCAGTATTCTGGAAGTTAATTCGCTATGAAGAAAACTTCATTGTACAGAAGTTCGTAATAGAGAAGTTCGACTGTATTATGATTTCTGTTGTAATGTGACTTTTCGTACATATTGAATTCCAATTAACCATCTGAGTATTTTTATGATTCTTATAAGAATGTCCAAAACTTTTGACGTCGGATTTGTCGGATTCGTCTATAAGTTCGAGGAATGCACTTCGAAAACGGAGAATGTCGGCAAGAAGAGATTACTAATGGTATGAAAAAAAACTCCCCTGGCTAAGATTAAATGATTATCAACCTTAAAGAAAAGAATGCATAATGGTGACAGGTATATTAAAAGATCGGCTTGCAATTGCGGTAGACTGACAGGAGTACATGTTGTAAAATTTGTGTCAAGTCATCCTTAAAGGCTTTATGTCTCCTAAGGATCAATTCGGTCTATCAGTGGTCCCTTTGGTAGAGGGTCGAAATAAAATTATCTTAGGAAAACGAAGTTAATGTTTTGAACCGAGAACCGCTTACAATGGAAACCAATAGAACCGGAACTACACCGAAACGTTAGTACCGGTATAATTTTCAGATAATCACATGTGTTTAATGCAAAGAAAAACTGCGTAGCTAGGTTTTCAAAAAGGTAAGGGGAGCCGCCTTGTCTGAAATTTTCTTTAAGTTTTCTTTAAATATATCATTTAGCATAAGGTAGTTAAATAAAGAGGCTTTCGATAAAAAGTGAGAAACAATTTTTAAAAAAATGGCGAAAAAATAATTATATGAATTAAAATGTCATTCTTCCAATATTCCAATATAAAAAACGACAGCGTAAGTTGAAGTCAGCCCTGCCCGTCTTTATATCAAAGTTACTCAGGGGAATTAATATTTCATAGCCTTTTCTTATGTTTCTACCATCAATTTAAAAATATTAACATTATTTAAGCAAATACTGGAAACTGATCCGAAAAGTAAGCAGTGGTGTTAAAAAATCTTTGTGACTCTGAGATTTATTGTCCGATATTTATGGAAATTTTAGAGATTATAGATATTAGACGCGTAAACTGCACTCCAAATTATGAGCTCAATATCTTTAAATGAGAAGCAGTTTTTGAACATATTTTATGGCGGGGGCTTGGCACAAATTTGAAACAAACTGCAACCAGCAGACAATACTAGTCTATATTTAAAATATGGTTGCTCTAGATCTTCTACTGTTTGAGATCTAGGTGTTCGTACACACGGAGAACAGACGGGACGGACGGACGGACAGACAGTCGGACAGGGTTATATCGACTCGGTGTTGATGTTGATCAGGAATATAGGTACATACTTTGTGGTTTTGGAGATGTTTCCTTTTGCCTGCTAAATACATTTGCACGACTTTAGTATATCCACTTTACTCTACGAGTAACGATAATTTAAATTATGAATAATACATTTGGGCACTGTATTGGAAACGAAAACCGAAACCAAACCTTTAACCAAAGCATTCATTTCAGAACGTACCGAAATCAAAATTCGTTTTGGAATTAATTGAGTATCAAATTCTCTTGAATACTCCAAGTATCAAGTTGATATTTTTGAAAGTATCAAAATGATATTTCGAAAATATCAAATTGATACTAGCTAGTATCAGCCTGACACTATTTTGTGTTAATTTTTTAGTATCAATTTGATACTAACAATTATCATTTTGATATTTTGACTGTCAAACTTTTGGTATCATTTTGATACTAGCTTTCAACAATTTAACATTTTTTCTTATCAAGTTTAAATACCAATTCAGTTATCAGCAAACTGCCATTAAAACTAAAACTTAAACATTTAAAAACTGATTTATTTTATTCTGTATTCTTACAAAACGTAATTTATGAATATGGGAAACTTTGTACTCTCATATTTCGTCGGATGTTATTCAAATACAGAAGTCACCGTAAGGAAGTATATCATGCGAACCTTGTTGACATATTGTCGGCTCCCAGCTCGAGAACTTTCTTTAATAATGGATCTGAAATCGCAGCGTAGGCAAACCACGCCTCAACTAGAGCTGACTTTGATTCTCTAATCTTGGATAGTGCAGAAATTGCGTGGAGCACGTTTTCTGTAAGAAGGTATATTATTAATGTACAAATGTGTGCAAGGAACGATGTGTCTATGTTTTGTTGCTCACCTTGTAAGTATAGAGCTTGTGCTCCATATTGAAATACATTAATTTAGTCTTCAACACGTCGTCTGGGGGATAATTTTACATAGCTTTTACTTTAAGCAAGCTACCGCAGTGCTTGCATTAAAATCAAAATTGTTAATGTCAATCGTCAAGCGCCTACTGGTCTGCCAGCTCAACTGGCTTTGTTTCACATACGAGCATGACATCGAATTTTCGAACTTTCAAAAAAAGTGATTGTTTCAAACTGATACTCTTGCGTATCAAATTAACAACCAAAAGATCATTTTGATACTCTCTAGGATTATATTAATACTAAAAAAACGACACTGGTTTTAGTTTCAATTTGAGACAACGTGTATCAATTTAATATTGATAACGTTTTTTTTGGGGTGATCAAAAACGAGAGCTTAAACTAAATACAGCACTGTAGGACTATAACATATCAGCTGGTCAGGAGGAATAAGAAAAGAAATAACGGTTACGTTACAGTTCCAACGGATAGATACAAGCCAATGGGTATTGCTGTCCATCCGGACAAATCCTTGAAATTTTGCAATTATTTGTAACACATTTGTTCAATTTCTAGACATATTTCCTTCAAATTTCAGGCCAGGTGTACAACAAAAGTTTTGAAGATACTCCTAAATCAGCAAATCATTTCAAAACATCGGCAAAAATGTCAAGCTAGGTGTTCACATCAGTTAAATTTTTCGCCAGCGGAATTATCAGTTTTTTAGTTTGGGGTGCGAGCTTTAATATACCCCAAATATAAAAGCGGTCAATAGATAGCATTCTATGTTTTTGATTCTCTTACACTGGCTCTCCACTCACGCTACACAACAACACAGACAATGCTCGCGATCGCAGTGACAAACCGATTGAGGTTCAGCTATATTTGTGTTAGTCTTTGATGTTTGCTGTGCTGTGTGAAAATGTATGTTGAAGACTGAGCAGCAAAGGTTTATTCCAAGACTGCAAACCCAAAAAATTTTTTCGGATTTCCGGTACGCGATCTCGAATCAAAATTTACGAATGGTTAAGGTTCGGAAATTTGAGGTTCAAGGTTTTTAGACGAAGGTTTTGGTTCGAACCTTGGTTCAGCCCTTGTTTTACACAATATTAACCCAAAAACAAGTAAGAGAGCTGTAGTCGAGTGCCCCGACTACAAAATACCCCGTTCCCTTGACTTCTTGTGTTTTCATACACATATACACCCCCCCTCTCCCACAAAAATTGATTCGTATATAACTTCGGTGTTTTTTATCCGATCTTATGATCTTTTCAGAATAATAGATATGGGCCTACTGATATATAAAATTTGAAGCTTTTCCAAACTCGTTTGTGGGTATCACTACCAATCAAGTTTGTGGCTCTAGCTCTTATGTCTGAGATCGACGCTTCATCCGGAGACGGAGACGGCGGACAGCGGACTTGGCTAAATCGATTCGGTGTATCTATCAAGAATATATATACTTTATAGGGTCGCAAATGTTTCCTTCTACCTGTTATTACCTGTTACATACTATTGCACAACTTCATGATTCCCCTTTTCCCATTTTCAATGGGAACTGTAATTTATTTTCAATCAATTTAATCATGTTTCTTGGTTGCTAGACCATCTGTAAAATTTTGTTTTTGGGTCGGAAGCGAGTTGAAGATTTAACTATAATTTACTGTTAAGTAAAATTCCATTTCAGCTCTAGTTTTGTGAAACATTTAATAAGCTTTGCAATCAAGGATCTTTAAAATCAGGGGCTATTATGGGTAGAGATTCCATAAGTTTTTCTGAACGTTATTCGAGATGTTTTACTGTGCTTTTCTGTCGTTAATAAGAGTTAATCGCCCCAAAACAGATCAGATAACAAAAGAAGTCGATAGACCGTAGGTCAAATTTGTTCAGGTCTATAATTTTTATTTAACCGAACCGAACTTTTAGGTTCGGAACAGGTTCAGGTTCAGCATTTATTTTTGATAAGGCTCGGTTCAAGGTTCGGTTCACACCAAAATAAAAGTCCGAATTCCAGGCGCGAACCTGTTCGATTCTAAACCGGTATGCAGCCCTGTTTTATTCTACCCAATTAAATTCGTTGCTTAAAATTTATGCAAACTATTAACAATTAAATTACCCTTTGCTAGACCACTCCCAGAAAATTCAATCTTCTAGCAATCTCCTCGACGACTCCCAGAAGAATCTTTTAGTCGATGGGCGATTAAAAGCAATCGCCGAAAAGAGTCTCCTGGGAGTCGCCGTGGAGATTGCTACTCTTTTAAATGGCTATTATGCGACACTTCAAGAAGACTCTTTTGCGACTCTTCTAGTAGTGTCGCCGAAGTGGCTCACTTTCTCCCAACAAACGATCAGAATACGATATCTTGGCGAGTCGCTTGACTGGGATAACAAGAAAAATCAATTTAAATTTTTTGTTATAGTTTTTGTGACTGTCAGCGATCAGCGATCAAAGCCTAATGTTTTGGAATTCCCAAACAGTTTTAACAACGCAGGCATGGAGAGGCTGCTGTTTTCGAACAGTTTCAGTAGGCTTTGATCGCTAATGATTGAATGTGGTGACTCATGAAACATCTGTACGATCCTCCTTTGTGGTGCTGTGTGCCTCTGATTTAAGTTATGCTTGAGCATAACATGACCTCAAGCCGGCTAAAAACTACAGTTATAATTTGTTATATTATTTAAGAATTTTATTTTTGTTAATATACTTTCCCAAGTTTGATGACTTCATACTGACTCATCGTTCAAATCATACGAAGAAATTTTCTTAATATAGACTTAAGATATATACAAAGTAATGGGTTCGCCCAAAGCTTAAATTAAACCAGCGGATACAACTAATAATTTCGAAGTAGTGCTTGGACCTGATTAAGTTTCTATGCACTTTTAAGTTGAAACCTGAATTCCAAATGCAAAGATATAGTCAAAGCAGTGAATATTTTCGGGAACAAAGAAGGCGAATTCGATTCCATTGGCTTTTAAGAAACAGGAATCAAAAACACTAGGAAATTTAACAGTCAGGAAATGTAAACCTACACCATTTTTTCTGAAAGAGTTCAACTGAAACTACAAGACTTAAAGTTCAATCAAGAAATATACCGAAAGATAAGAGTAAGTTACCGAGGTTCGACTGTATTAACTTCTGTTTTCAAAATTACTTTTTCCAGGCACCCCAAAAAGAAAAACAAAAAACTCCTAAAGCCTTTTTAGAGGTACCTGTTTTGCAGCAATACGAAGTGTAGAACGCATATAGATCTATGTAATGCCAGAATAATCACATCTCAAATATTTTTCCATAACAAAAAGCGCTTCACCAAATCACACACACACACAGCAGCCATGTAGTTTTTTCTCACTGCCAAAATTTAGAAACCGAACAATTTGTATAAACGCCTACAATAACTTCAGTTGTCGAAATCAGCAGCCATTTTTTGAAGACGAAAAAGAGCAAAAGAGACTCGTAAAGTAGTTCTAACCAATATGTCAAATTTCATTTGCAATGTGTAGCAATCAGTAAACTATAAATGGTAATATTAAATACAAATTATATATACATACAATATATATACATATATATATAAACATACAGTTCAATATACGATTACGAGTATATATGTATTTAAGATCTGGAAAAAGAAAAAAAGAAATATGCAAAAACAACGCACATTATTCGAACGAAAACAAAAAATACCCGGAGAATACAACTTAAAACTGAATTGATGGCATTTTAGTGTAAACAAAATACAAAAATAGAAAAAATACCAAAATAAATACCGCAGAATATTTAAAAACAAACTCCAAATGAAACAGAGACACACACAAATACGTAAGCAAACTGAGTATATGAGCGACTCACACTTTTTCCACTATGCAATTTTGTTTTCGAAAGAAGAGATGATGATATTTGCTTGAATTTCGAAATGGGTTCAGTTTTACTAAATTTTTGGAAGCCTTCATTCAAAGATTCTAAGCAAATATTATCGGAAAAATCTGTTGTTTTTTATCATTTAATTAAAATGCTACACTGCCAGCAAAATAATATTTTGATTTACTTCCCTAAAATCCTCTACCTGATGAAAGGCCCCTCCACTCAAATAAAAAAATTGATCTGGAGAGTCTAATTCGTGCCTGCTTAAAAACTAACAAAAAATAAATACTAAAGCCTGAAGCGATTCCTGGCAAAACCCTTGTTAAATCTGTTTCATATTTCGGCTTACTTCGTTTTGAGTTTTCTAATGAGAGAGAAGTAGAGATTGTTAGCATTTAAACCATATAGTTACTTATCATCATTTTTAATTGCCATGATTCATATATTACGTACGCGTAATAATATGTATTTGGAACACTGACATGAGAGAAAGCTAGCTTGTTTTGAGTTTTCTAAGCAGAACATAAAATCTGTGCATAAAAAACTGAAATTTAATTTGGAAACTTGTTCACTTTCAAATTGAAATTATTGCTAATACTTAAACTTTACCAAACAACAACAAAAAACAAAACAAAACTTTTATACTTCAAAGGCATTAGTTAAGTTGGCGAAAGCAGAAATTTATGAAAACCAAAAACATTCAAGTTTAAAACGTCTAAAATTACAATTTTTGAACTTAATTACGTACATATATAAAATACAACCAGAAAATTACTTAGATCTGCTAGGACTTACTTAAAGTGTATAATACAAGTACATATAGTACATAGTTTGAAGTCTAAGTTGTAAATATATAAATATATACATATAAACAGAAAAAGTCTATATATACGATATATATATATATACATATATGAAATGTGTAATAAAAATGACAAAATAAAAAGTATATATTTAAAATATGTTCAACCAACGGCTGTTTCAACTGAACCAGTTACAGGTACAGCGGACCCGTGCGTGACAATACAGCACAGACACGGACCAGGCCATCCCTAGTCTCAGCACACGATTTACCGTTTGAATTTATTAGCGAAAATTTGTTTCAGCTTATTTCTTTAGCAAGTATGGCAAGTTAATCTAAGAAATGGCTTGTGTAAAAGCTTAACTTAGCGCTAATTTCACTAAAATTTATTAAACAATAATTGCAGCCCTAGTTCAAGAGTTTGGGTTAGAGATGAGCAATATGTTGTTTTTGTCCAGCTGATAGTCGTGACAAAGATGTGAGTGGCAAGTAGCAGTGACACTGTGATGCAGTAAACAGAAACGTATTTAATTTGTTGATTTACTTTTTGTGTTATTTATCAAAATATTTTTAAATTAGAGCAATTTTTTGCTTGTACTCTATTAAACTTCCGCAAAAATAATTGGACCAATATGAATGAAAATCATTTTCTTTAACAAAGCTTTCCATAGTCCGTTTAATGCTCCCTTAACTATTTTATTAGATCATATTAAAACTTCTCTCTCTATTCTCTGCTTTCAAAGTCTCGTCGATTTGACAATTTGTGTATCAAAGCTCAAAATAAAACGGTAACAAAAATAGCACTGAAAACAATTATACGTAAAATCTTTCTCTGGGGTAAGCCCATCTTGTGATGATGATTTCGGTTCAAAGTGCAATAGATTGTTTAAGTGTTGCATTACGACATAATCAAAATGAGAAGAATAAAATCGTAGAAAGCTGATTTTAGAAAAACTTATGCGTTCAGAACAGTTTTTGGAATTTTGGTTCTTTATTTAAGGTAATTGTCTGGTTAACATACCTGAGCTGGAAAATTACAAAAAATACACCTCGATGGACCGCGATCAATGAAGAATTATAATGGAAAAAATCTTGGACGTCATCCATGATTTCTTTTACAATTAATTTTAAAATTTGCTGTTTTTGTACCAAATTTCAAATAGTTTATAATAAAAAGCATTTTTAAAAAGCAATTTTTTAAAGACCCCTAGATTTTAAATGCAAATGCAGTATCCTAGCAGAGCGAGCAGTCATTCAATGATTAGGGTACTTAGCAAACAAAAAGCAGGTTTTCGCATGTCATCTCAAAGCGCAACCAAAAAGAAGGAGGATTTCAGGTACATTTTGTCAATTCGGTGTAGATGCCATTTGTGCGTCTGAAAATTGGTTCTTAACTAATGTATATGTTTCATTAATCTCGTGTGATAGTTTTAATTTACCCGTGACCGAGAAGAGCATGCTGGAGGAGTTCCAATTTATGTAAAAAAAAAACTTGACGCAAAATTAGTCCGTAAACAACCCAATGGTAGTGCACTAGAATGGTTATTTATACAACTGGTCAATAAAATTAATGCCACAAAGGTACTGATTGGCTGTGTTTACAGACCTCACCGAAGCACGGACTATACAGATTTAATGAATGTAGTATCTACAGTTTCTTTTGATTTTACTGAAGATATTTTGACTGGAGACCTTAGCAGCGACCTTTTTCGAGAAAATCATAGGCAAGGAGAGGCTGCTCTTTTGATAGACATTTCAGGCTCAAGATCGCTGATGAGTGAGGATTTTATCCCTCATGAAACGCGTCCGATCCTTTGTTGTGTTGTGTGCCTCTGTTTAAAGTTATGCCAATAGCATAACAAGAACTCGAGCCAGAAAAAAACTGCAAGTTAACAGTATAAAAGTCATTAAAACAGTCATATACGGAGGTGTCCCAGAAATCTCTTCCAACCAAATTCCAACCCAAAACCAATCCTCGGTGTCCTAGAAATCTCTTTCGGTTGGTTTCAAACCTCTAGTATTTTCTTAAGAGATTTGGAGAAACCAACCAAAGCCAATACACAAACCAACCAATGCGACTTCGCTAACCTACGCAAACTTAGGGAACTTAGCAAAGACACAAACAGGGCTGGCAAGTCTGAAACCATCAATAAAGCTGTGAACAAAATCTGTTATCAATTATTTGAGAGCGACGCAGCCCTGTTTTTGTAGTTGGACCATAATCTAATACACACACCTTCTAACTAGACTTTTTAATAAGAAAATGAAATCTCGCCAAGTTCTGGGACACCGACGGATTTTTTGAGCGATTTGCAAACCAACCGAAGCCAAAATCTCTAGAGATTTCCAGGACACCCCCGATAAATCCAAATAAATACTTTTTAAGGTTCATAAAACATACCAATAGCAAAATAAAACTTGATTTTTTTGGTCTAATTAAAGTGGATGAGGTTTTGAAATAATTTTGCACTTAAATTATTAGGTCTTAAAATCCCGCAGTTTTGCAATGTTATTTATTTGGAGGATTGTGGATTGATGCTATAAAACTCTTTTCCATACCCGTATGCCCAATGCCACCAAGCGCTTTTGTTAGTTTTTTCCTTACAAAACATGGCGTTCAGTCAATGAATTTATCAATTTTATGTATACGGTCTATGCGTCAGAAATCACTTTTGGAATCGGAATTTGGATATAAATTCGAAATATTGTTTTTTTAAGTCCATAATGTGTCACTTTCTTTTCCATGTATTGTGCTTGGGAGTTTCTGCACTGTTCGTTAAATATTTTTGGTGTTTTTCACCTCAAAAACACTTCACTGAAAATAGTTTGTCAAATCAACCTTTTTTACTTCCATTAAAAAACATTCTTCGCAAGTTCGTTGAGCAAAGGGACGTATACTAAGGGTAATTAACTTTGATTCTAGGGGTAAGTCATTCAAAGACCGCGGCGAGTTTTTTGCATGAGAATTCTTCAAAATTCGCGGCACATCGAAGTTTTTTATTTTTTTGGGAGTTTTTGAGCACGGGTCCCTGTTCTAGACAATTACCAAAGATAATTCTTTTAAAATAAAAAAATTTCTGCACTTAAAACTAATTCATTTTAGTAGTTACGAGTCACAACTATCATTCAGACTGTGACAAATATCGCTGCGACTGCAACAATCGCCAAAAGTCTCATCTCTAATAAATGGCAGAGCTATCAGTGCAGCTAAAAATTTGGAGTTGCTTAACACTGGAAGGGAAGCAGCTGGTTTTTGTTTTGAAATTGCAGTTGATACTTTTTTACATAATTTTGAATAAATGTCTCTCACCAAAGTGTACGATGCAGCCACCGTATTTAAACACTTAAACGGCTTGCTAAATGTGTACAAACCTGCAGGCATGAAGGTTCGACAAGTGCGCAATGCCATTTTGAGCAACATATGCAAAGGTGAGTGAATGTTGAGGAAAATCCTACTTTTTGTTTAAAAATTTAATGATTCTTCAGGTCTCAATGAGATGGAGCAGCGCGAGCCGCGTAAATTGCCAGAGGACAGACCTTTGCTGGGCACTGGCACAGCCGCGGATAGTGTGCTCCACAATCTGGCCCGAAATGCAGATTTGTCGGATCACCTGCTAGCCACGGGAGCCCGCTATATGCCCGCAGATATACGTTTGGCCCCGGTGGCCAGTCTGGGGGAACACACCAGTGGAGTGTTGCGTGAGTGACCAACTTTTAATCAGTTTAAACCGCTCACTTAAATTTGTCACTTCTTCACAGTTTTGGGGCTTCAAAGGGGTCTGGGGCAATCTAGTCGAATACAACGGAACCGGCCAGTGCGTGTTTACCATGTAACCGGTTGCCTGGGCTCAGCCAGAGAGAATCACTTGCCTGATTCTCGCATCACAGTGCGCTCCAATTATCATCATGTCACAGCGGATCGGCTAAGTGGTCTAGCTGCCTCTATGCAGGCCTCCCATCAGCGCAAGATGTACGAACTCTGCGGAGTGGATCTGCAGACTCAAGCTGCCTATGAGCTGGCGTGTAAGGGTCTTTTACGGCCCGCAGACAATAGTCAACCGATTGTCTATGGCATTAAGCTAATTCACTTTGAGCGCCCACATTTCACACTGGAACTACATGCCATCAATGAGACAGAAGCTTATCTGGCGGCTCTGGTTCACGATATGGCACTGGAGCTAAGAACGGTGGCACATTGTACGCAGTTGCGTTGCATACGCCATGCCCACTTTGAGGTGGGGGACAGTCTGTTAAGACATGGCTGGCATCTGGCAGGGATTGTGAAGAACATGCGAGAGCAGAAGAAGATTTTGAAACAACACCCACAGCTAATTAAACAGGAGAGAGTGGAATTACATGCGTGACGATGTAATAAGAAGGGGTTTAAAGTTAGATAAATAAACATTGCATCAGAAGCCCGATAATTTATAAAACTTAAACGAGTCAAAAATTTAGAAACCTAATGGAACGAATTTTCTTCTACGGTAGTTAACGGTCGAAATTGTAAAAGCAATTGTATTTTTGTTCCAGGAACGCTAACCTGTTGAACCGATAATTTCAGCTGAATCGAACCGAAAACCATAAAGAAAAATAGGGGAAAGTTAACTTCGGCTCGGCCGAAGTTTAGTATACCCTTGCAGCTTCTATTGAAAACAAAAAAGTTTTTCTAAGACAACTTTTTGGAACATACTTTTTTATGGAATCTATACTATATAGATGTCTGATTTCGACCAAACTTGGTAAAATCATGGAAAAGCATAATACACTGTTAATTACGAAACTTGGAGGAGATCCCATTTAAAACTAAAAAATTTTTCTCACTAGAACTTCTTTTTCGATCGATCATTCATACTGCAGCTATATGCTATAGTCATCCGATTTTGATAAACCCTTGTAGAATTGTGTAAGGATGTTTTCATTAAAAACAAAAAAGTTTTTCTCACTAGAGCTATATTTTTGACCGATCGTTCCTATGGGAGCTATATGCTATAGCCATCCAAATTCGACCAAACTTTGTAGAATTGTGTAAAAGAGTATAAAATAAGTGTATGCCAATGATAAGGACGTTTTCATTAAAAACAAAAAAGTTTTTCTCACTAGAACTAGTTTTTCTACCGATCGTTCCTTTGGCAGCTATATGCTATAGTCATCCGATACGGCCGGTTCCGACAAATGTGCGGCGTATTTGTACCAAAAGACTTCGTGCAAAGTTTGGTGAGGATAGCTTTAAAACTGACGGAGGAGGTATCATAGAATCAGACTGACGGACAAGGCTAAATGAACTCAGCTCGTCATGCAGATCAAGAATATATATACTTTATGTGGTCGGAGATGCTTCCTTCAATGCTCTACAAACATCCGCACAATTTTATAATACCCTCTGCAAGGGTATAAAAGTTAAGTACACTGATGAGTTTTACCTTCAGACAATGAATTTCGTGGTTTTCAGAATTTTAGTCGATACCCCTGGATACGATTAAGTTTAGAGATGATCATGGGCAATGATTTATTGATGTAGTTTTTAACATAGCTTGAAAAAAAGTCGTTAACACCTTTTCAATGCGAGTCTCAGAGAAAAACAGAAACAAACGCAGCACAAGCAATATCTCCCTGAGCGGAACACTTTCTCGCACCACATGTGCTTTCTGTTACGTGTTTTCGGTGGAGCAAAACAAACGTCATCCGATAACCTCCGCCTGCAACAGTTTTGAGCGAGCGCTCACTAAACAACTGTCTGCAAATGAGCAGAACACAATAAGTGTCTACGAAAAGTTTTTTTTTTTTTGTGCGTTTGGTAGGCTGTATGTACGAGGTGTGTTCAAAAAGTATCGCGAATTTTGTGTTTTTTCAAAAATTATTTATTTATTCATGAATATCTATTTTGTCCCCTTCAAAGTAATCCCCATGAGATATTATACACTTGTGCCAACGGTTTTTCCAATCTTCGAAGCACTTCAAAAAATCATTTTTTTTATCTTGTTCAGCTCCTCCTTCGATGCCGTCTTTATCTCGTCAAGCGTAGCGTAACGTCGTCCTTTCATGGGCCTCTTCAGTTTAGGGAACAAGAAAAAGTCACAGGGGGCCAGATCTGGGGAATAAGGTGGCTGCGGCATCATTAGTGTGTTGTTTTTGGCCACAAGCAACGATGTGAGAGCAGGGGCGTTATCGTGGTGCAAAAGCCAATTTTTGTTCTTCCACAAATCCGGGCGTTTCTGGCGGATTGCTTCGCGCAAATTGTGCATAACTTGCAGGTATTATTCCTTATTGACCGTTCTTCCCTGTGGCAAGAACTCATGATGCACCACGCCCCTGCAATCGAAGAAAACTGTCAGCAAAACTTTCACATTCGACCGAACTTGGCACGCTTTTTTCGGTCTTGGTTCGTGCGGCAGCTTCCATTGAGATGATTGAGCTTTGGTTTCCACGTCATAACCATAAACCCACGATTCGTCACCAGTTATGACCCTCTGGAGCAAATTTGGGTTGTCGCGGACAGAGTTTAACATCTCATTAGCAATGTTCATGCGATGCTGTTTTTGGTCGCAATTGAGCAATTTTGGTACGAATTTCGCGGCGACCCGTCTCATGCCCAAATCATTGATAAAAATCGAATGGCACGAGCCAATCGATATGTTTAGGTCCTCAGCAACTTCTCTAACGGTGATTCGACGATTGGCCAATACCATTTTCTCCACTTCATTAATTTTTTCGTCTGTTGTTGAAGTGCTCGGGCGTCCGGCACGCTCTTCGTCGTTCACATCTTCTCGGCCTTCTGAGAACATTTTGTACCACCGATAAACGTTGCTTCGGTCCAAGGTAGCTTCTCCGTATGCCACAGTCAACATTCGGAATGCATCCGCGCACTTCATTTCGTTTTTCATACAAAATTTGATACAGGTTCTTTGATCCATCTTTTTGAATAGGTAAAAATCGAAGACGATCCAAAACACGTGCAAGCAAAGCAGCTGTCAACAATTAAGTGAACATTCAAAATGACCGAACTTGTCGGCATAAGTGAGAGACATGAGTACCAACATAACGCCACAAAAAAATCGAAATTCGAATATACGTAACCCGCGAAAATTCAAAATTCGCGATACTTTTTGAACACACCTCTTATGTGCTCAAGACACAACCACATATACATTCGCAAAAAACACTTCGGAAGTATGCTGTTGGCAAAAGTGTCAGTGAAAGACAGGAGGGAAACAGGAACGAAAAAAGCGGTCTTTGCTCTGAGCGCAACAGAATTGAGCAAAAACACAAATGAAACTGTCTTTCGCTCCCTGTTTTCGTTGTGTCCGTAAAGCTGCCTTTACACTTGTCATATTTCTCTAAAAAGTAGGTTGTCAAATTTTTCTAAAGAGAAGCTCCTTAGAGAATCTATGATAAGCTATTACACCAGGGGTGCCCAGAACGAGCTTACCAGCGCGTAAAAACCAATACACATACACCAAATATATTTCAAGCAATAACAACAAAATGAGATAGAGAGGGAGAACCGATTTTTGATTTTGTGTGTGTGTGCTCGCGTTCGGCCGCGTTCATAAGCATTTTGTTGTTGTGTTCGAGTTTGCGAGAGTCATCGGAGAGAGGGAGAATAGAGACACACATGAAGTTGTTGTTGCAGGTCAGAGCGCGGCAACAACAAAACATAGAGCACGCATAAGATTTGTTTTTGGTTTTTGCTGGCCTTATGGCTCGCGCAAAATGTATACGCGCAGGCTATCCCTTTGCGTAGAACAACAACACGCGCGTGTCTCGCGTAATGGGCATGGGCGCCCCTGTATTACACCTTTAATGCCAGAGGCTCTTGAACTAGTTGTTCTTGGCTAGTTCATTGAATTTAGTACTGGTTCAACAATTTTTGACTGACAACCCAACAGAAAAATTGAAGAATTGTTCATGTGAGAATAGATGGCAATCAATTAAATGCGTTAAAATTAATGGTTAGAAAAAGCGTTTTATATGGAGTCGAAATACATACAAAACTATAAAAAAAAAGTATACGTAGCCAACCTTTCGCTTCAAGCATTCACAGCACACTGGCCCTTTGGCCCTACAAACAGGCTTGGAAGGCTTCACCTTGTTAGTTCCACCATGGCTTATATGCTTCATAAAATCAGTTTATTTATTAAATTAAAAAAATTTTTAAAAAGTCATTAGAGTTACCTAAACAATCTCTTCTTTACACAATTCCGCTTCCTCTTTGGACTCGCTCTTCTTCCGCGTGTCATGCATGTGGGCCAGCATCAGTTTGTCCCATTCAAAGAACTCCATTTGCAGCTTATCATTCAGTTTCTTTCCAGCCACCGAAATTTGTTCCTTCTCCAACACCTCGTGAGCCTCTTTCAGACGTTCTCGTGCCAATTCCAAAAGGGAATCCGCCTCTGAGGGCTGCCTGCGTGACTTCTCCTCCAGTGTATGGGCAATCTCTACCAGAATGACTGTCACATATATGGCCAATTTAATGGTATACGGATCCAGGCGACGACACACATTATACAAATCCTCGCACAATCGCAATTTGCGCTCCAACTGACCAGTCGTGAGTTGCGGCAACTCCAGACCCTTTTCATGGCCATAGAGTTGGATTAGCGTGTGCTTCAGATTGAACAGGTGAAAGTGATTGGGATGCCAAATCTGCGAGAGGCGTGCCAAGAGCAGTTCCACTGACGCTGCTTGGGGCTGATCAGCCAGCAACTTATCCACCTGGTCGCTCATGTGGGTTTGCATCCCGGTGACGTAGGTGCCATCTACCAAAACGGGACAGGTGTCGCATTTCCATTGCGTTTGCTCATCCAACGGATCCAAGGGTAATTGTGCGCCCGCACACGATTTGTCCCCATCCCCCAGGCAGGTCAGGGCACTCATATAGCTGCCATGCTCCGTGGGATCCAGACACCGAGAGCAACGACACTGAAAATGTTTCGTCAGCTTAAGATGATGCTGTCGCAGATGCGTGCCCCACAGTATGTTAGTATAGGAAATCTTCAGATGGTCGCCCTTCTTCAGATCGCAGCCAGCTCGCACGGCAATCTGCTGAGTAGCTGCATCGAATTGGAAATAACAATTCGGCTGACAGTCATGCTCCATCATACCGGCCTGACGGAACAGACCGCTCAACTCCACACCCGTGGGCAAGTCAATGACCATGTAGTTGGTCTCAATGATGCCACACAGACGATGCAGTAGCTCCGGTTCATAGTGGTTTATGAGACAGTTCTTGCTCTGCTTGAGACGATGTAGATAACGCTGATGCAGATAGCTAACAATACGTTTCTCAGCCTCCTCGTGTAATTCGGTGCCACGACGCTCCTCCTCATGCGATTGCATTTCGAGCAGAGCTGACCACCGCTCAGGATGTTGACGCTGCAGCAGGAGACACTTTAAGACGAGCAAAGCATCTCCGCGATAGTAATCATGTAGGCCACGTGTGTCAGCACGTGCGGCCGGTCCTGCCCCTAGGCTAAGGACAGAACACTCCAGACTCTCATGCACGCACTGAGGACTGCAAACGGGCCAGCGGCAGCTAAGGGAAGATGGAAAGAAAGTTTAAGGTTCTGCTAAGAACTTCTTAGAAATCAAATTGAAATCGATTACCGAAAAGAACCGAACCAATATTTGAAATTCTTAAGAATCTTAAGAATACTCGGAAACCAACATTTTTGGAAAGAAAAAGAACCAAAATATCGAACCGGTATAGTTTCTTATCCGAGTTTTCTTTTTTCTGGATATCAGATGGATACCGGCTTACAGCCTGGCTAAATATACTCACTTGCGGCACAAATGCTTGCCCAGGCGGCAGGGCGTATAGCAGCCCACACATGGAACTACGATGTCTTGCTTTTCGGCAGCCGACATATACCACTTGGGGCCCACAACAAGCGGTTCCTCCACAAATATGATCTGCTTAGCCTTAATGTCTTGGCTGGCCATCAAAAAGCGACCTAGTTGCGGATCTTGTGCCTCACGAAACGGTTTACAACTCTTCTTGTGTTTTGGCCAGTGTTCCTTCTGATGTTCACCGTCACAGTATCGCACCATTTTGCAGCGAGTGCAGGTTCTAGTGGCGGCCACTCCACAGATGGGACAGTCCAGGCTCAACATTTCTTATCTTTGTTCTAGTTTTCCGCTAGTTACGTTGGCAGTGTGAAAATTAAGGCGATATTTTCTTGAATCAGCTCAGTGAGAGGTTGTTCCGCCGACAACTGAATGGTCCGTGTGGTTGAGTTGATAGTCGAGTATTTTTAGCGCTGTTTTCCAAACATTTTCCTCTCCTCACTCGGAATTTACTACAAGAGCATTCATTCTATACATACAAACATTCAATTGCTCAGCGTTTCGTGAGGAAAATGACAGCAAATTCTCAGCAACTCTCTGTGATTCTGTTGAAACAGGGGCGTACCATAGGAGGGCATTAACAAAATGACAGAGATCTGATTATGAATATTTTTAATTTTCCAAATTTTCATTTTTTTTTTCACAAATTTTATTTGAACCTTCTGAAAATATTTCGTAATCAGGATGCGACAAAGTGTAGGCTGTATGTATAGTTAAATAGATTTGTATGCAATACGAGAATTTTTTGGTGCACATCGAAATTTTGAATAACGGTAAACAAGTTTTTTCGCATATGCGCTTACTTATACGCCCATAAGTTCGTCAAATATCCACTGATTATCATTTTCTTTTCGATTTTGGAGAGAAGAAATTTTGGTCTTTAAATATGCCATACGTGACTTAACAGGTTTCATTTCCTATATTGGAGTATTTGCAACGTAACCCAATTTTTTTGTTTGTCTTTTTATTTAGAATTTGTTGACTTTGGTAATGTTTTTTTGAACACTATTTGGTTAGAAAACCCATACATTTGGTTTATTATTTAAAAAGAACACATTTTTACAAATACACACATTTGTATTTTCTAAAATCGGTCAATAATTAACAAAGTTATTAAATATTTTCGGATACATTACAGCACTTTCGACCTTAATATTGTAGAGTTTATTAGAGTTAAATTCTTAATCCTCTAATGCCCAAGCGTGCCTCAAGGCACTTATATAATTTTGTATTATCTTAAAAACGAGAAGCTTTTGAGTCATTTGAATTATAATTGTCAGTTTAGCTGCATTTACACGAACTGATCGTTCGCCTGAGTGGCTTTCAGCTCGTGTAAACAGTTTTCTGAGTAGGCACCTGATTTACTCGGCTGAGTAATCAGGCGAAATAGAACCGGTTCTAATTGGCCTGACCACTCAGCTGAGCGTCATAGGGTAGCCTTATTGAATTGTGCAAGCGTTGCCACTTCCTGGCTTTCGATATATATTTGTTATCGATTTTTGGCTATTGGTTTGGTTTTTTCTTTATGTGTGCATCAGAGTTCAGCACGAATGCACCGCAACTGCAAGTGCACTGCATAAGTACTTGATATTTTCGAACTCGGATATCCCGACTACTCCAACAAAATGTATACAGTAGTATTTCTACTCGCGGCATATTAGCGTCTCGCACTTAAGTGCCGAAAACACTCACGCCACTCGCAGAGCGTATTGGAAATACTCATACAAATAGTCATACAAATAGGGTACCGTAAAATTTGAGTGTTACACAGTTGAACTTATTAAAAAGCCACCTTGAACGGAATAAAGTTTTTGAAAATTTAGATGCATAAAAGTATCTATAATCTTTCGACGGCAATTAACCAAATTCCTGGTTGTTGGTCCAGGAACCAAAAAAAAAATTTAAAAGATGTACAATTTATATTTTCTCGACAATAATCCTAACGTAGCTGTGTGTCGGTAGGGTCTTTTTAAAATCAGTGTCTCATTGTTTAAAAATAAATAAACATGCCTATACAAATAGAATGTGGTACCCACGATTTGTCAAAGTTGACCATATTACTCCCAAAATCCATTTTTAAGCCTTTTGAACAGTTTAGTTTATGATCTTTCTCTAAGACCTTGGTGAGTATTTTAAGGTGAATTAAAGCACTTTTGTAGCAAATATATTAGTTTTAAAACAATTCATTGCTGATTTTAAAAGACCTACCGACACACAGCTATGTTTCGTTGTTTGTTCGGAAATTATAAATTGTACATCTTTTTTCATTTTTTTATGATTCCTGGACCAACAACCAGGAATTTGGTTTATTGCAGTTCAAAAATTATAGTTCACTCTATGCATCTTAATTTTCCAGTAACTCATTCCGCTTAAGATGGCTTTGTAAAAAATTTTTTAAAAGTGCCATTTTAGACACTTTTAGCAACTTCGCATTACGGGAGCTGAATGGTACCTGAGAACCAGGGATATTGAAAAGGACCTTGGAGTTCCCATGGTTGGGGATGTTATCAACAAACAGGCCGCCACTTACCTTGACAAGCTATCTCACCACCCCAAAAAACTGGCCAAAAACTTAATAAGAAAACGGAGAATCCAAGGTGTACGTCAAAGAAGAAGGTTAAAGAGAGTCTTCCCCCCGGACCTGAACTCACGGCGACTCTAGCAGTACACCATTTACACCGAATTCTCACACTTTTTTACTTAATACCAACATTAAAACACTTATACAGCAACTTCGACCATCGATTTCTCAAAAACTTGACGTGCTAGAGAAATTTTTAAAGAAGACTTTTGTTTAGCTTAAAAGCCTCCGTCGAACGTTATCAATTTCATGCTTATTTCTTGAACTGTGTTATCCACCAGCAATTCAAGCAACGCATTTTCTATGTATCGCTTTCTCACTTAAGTATTTTTTCACTCATGCTTGCCTCTTGTGGAATTTTTTTTACTGGTGACATTGTGTGTCTGCTCTCTGATATGTCTTCGGCCTCTGTTCTTTTCCTTCACATCTCGTCAAATTAATCCCTGCTTTGACGTCGACGTCAGCAGAACCGAACTCTGTGTGTATTGTTTTTGAAATTTTACCTACGCCCACTGAAAAAAGGTATGAAAAAGTTAGCATACCCTTTAAATTTGAGCGAGCATTTAACCTATGTTTTTTATGAAAATATTTTAGAATTTTGAAATAAGGGCCTTGGACCGTCCTTCGTGGAAAAGACTTTCACATGTTTATTATTCTTATACCCCAAGCAATATTTTTTGTATGGATCTTTAATAAATTTATTCATATACATACTTATTTAAGTCGGATATGCCTCTCCCTACCCTGAGTAGGCAAACACGACGCGTCCTTTAGAAATCAACAAATGCGAAGAGCAATACTCAAGTAATACTTAAGTATTGGTAGAATGTGTGCTCAAAACACCGGGTTATTTGAGAATTCCTCTTTGCTGTCTGAGTATGTTAATTGGTATGTAACCTGCAAAGTCTGCGTGCGACCACCCACTCAAAGATGAAATTATCGTGCGGTCCTGCTCAAAGCAGGTACAAAGTAAATTTGACACCTGCTCAAAACTGAAACCAGTCACTGAAATACTAGTCCGATATGAGTGAGTATATGAACTGACTTCATATTTTGAGTGGAAAATCATACATAAGACGCATTTACAACAAGTATACTCGAGTCAAGAAAACAGGCACTCTTGCAGATCTCTGGTATGCATTGTGGTAGGCCAATTTGTTGAATTGTGAGTTGTTATTAACAGAGGTCGCAACGACCGGTCCCCTCATTGCAGTTGTCTAAAAAACCGGTTTTCGTGCGGCACATTGACAAAGAGGGACGGAAGCAACCTTTAACGACGCTCTCTGATAGTATTCGGTTGGGTGAGCAGAGAAACACATTTGTTTTGGTTTTTTCGCTCTTGGTCTTTTGCCAACCTATTTGCAGAGACCGCTTGCTGAAAAGGTCTTTTTTGAATGTATGCTATCAGTGTGTGCTTCTTAGGCTATAGCCTATATTCGGTATCCCGACATCAACGCACGTTTCCATTTAAGCGAAAAACTATGTGTGCTCTCTCATTCTCTCTCGCAATGTTACGCTCTGCTCCACTTGACTTTGTTCACAGCAACCTTTTTGAAATAACATTTTGGTTTCTCGGTCTTCAAACAACTCACACTTAGGTACCGATATATCGAATCGGAAAAATGTTCGATAATGATATATCTCCCTTTGGAACAAAAAAGTCGATATTTCCATATTATTTCCGGCATCCCTACTGGAAAGACTGTTCATTCATACTTACCAGTAGTCTGACATGATTGAAGTTTTGTCCTCTCTAGCTCGTTCACGATAATCCACTTCTTTTTAAAAAGTAATTCAAACGCATATCCGCTCGGTTGGTTTTGCTGTCCTAAAATTGCTGCTTTTACTTTTGGCAATCCACGGGCGATCGAAGTTGGTATGAGAAAGGCTTATATTTAAGTTTTAAATTTCGTTTTTGCTGGCACTGCAAGTTCTGAGACATTCATATAACTAAAAAATTTTTTAAATCAATTAAAGACTTCGGGCTGTATTCTCATGTTCCTGTTGTTGCAAATCTAGGTGGATTTGGTGAATTTGCACTGCTCATTTTGAGCATGAGCTACGCAAATGCGAAAAATCCACCTAGATTGGAAAAACCAGGAACATGAGAAAACGGCCCTTAAATGCGAGTTAAACTACGCTAACAAATTTCTAAATTGTTCGCAGAATTAAGGAAAATTCACTTAATGTACATCTAGCAACTGTAAGAGGGCTAAATTGGGCGATTACATTTCATTCCATCAACAAACAATTCCACATTTGAAGTGGAATTGAGAACATGCCTAATACAAAAACACCCACTGGCCTTCTACAAGGCGACCAATTTTTCATTCGCCGATGCTCACGACATGGCGGAGACCTCCTTATTTGGAATATGTAGCGTTTACTGCCCAATCTAAGTAAACCTACCTAACTTCCCTCCAACAATTTGTTTATCCCTTTCAAAGGGTCAAGGCCAAACATCTCTTAATCTTTTGGCTTGTGTGCTTCATTAATTTTCACGCAAGAGAAAGGGACTTATAGCGTAGCGTCGAATTGACCGGGTATGTAAGTGTATAAATAAATTACTTTATCATTTGACGAGCTTTTTCACAGCAGGCACACACATTACGATTTTACAAGATCCTTAAAACAGGCGTTTGTTTTAGTATTTGCCACTCTTTAGGTTTGGAAACAGGAGTATATGCTGAATTGGTTAGGGTGGGTTAGCAGTTCTTAAGCTCAATTTTTGGATTTTTGCAATGGTGAAAGAGCACCTTTTTCTTCGCCCAAGCTGTCGTTTTTACTTCAAAACAATCTCCAACATTTCTGTATAAAATTCGCAGTTTTACCTTTTTCAATATAACCGATGACTTTCCCGGGTCAAGCTATTGGGGGATCTGCCCTCAAATAAGGTCTTGCCACAATGTTCTTGGATCTCTGGTGTGTCGTGATGGATCCACTGCGAAGGAACTTGATAGTTTTGCAGTTGAACATCGCCTTGAAAACGCTTGTAAACCTTCTCCAAAGTGGTGACACAGTAACACTTATGGTCGAGTGTCAGCAATTGTGGCATCCGTCGCGTGACTAGCTGTTGTTCAAGAGCAAATATTCATATAATATGTGGCTTACCTGTTCAGCACTTTCAATCTCCGATGGTCCAATATTATTCCATGGATTCTAAAGACGATTTCTGGGACTTACTAAAACACTTTTAAAAACCACGTAATACGAAATGATGTAGAGGGACTCAAAATTTACGGCAGTCAGATGGTGGTTTACAGGCGCAGTATTGTAATTAAATTTACTAAGCGATAATTTCAAAAGTCACGGGCATTCATTTTGTTTCCTTTTTTTAGAAAAATTACGTAAGTCACATTTGGAAATCTATGAAATTATAACAATGTTTGTTACCTTAACAAGTTGATAATTCTACTTACACTTTCGATATCCATCCAAATTGATTGATGCAAGTAAATAGCTTTGATGATTTTTGTTTTCGATCATTTGATTTTATTAGCTTGTCTTCCAAAAGTCGCCATTAAATATTACAGTTAGATATTTTAATTAGCTTACAAAACATTTTTGTCATTTGAAGAAAGTGTTTCGAGTTCCTATTTTCTCGAAAATAATTTATGCAATTTGTGTGAACTTTCGATATTAAGTTTAGGAATTACATTATATTTGTTGGAAACAAAATCAAGAGTTTAGTATGGTTCTTGCGGCGCGTCCAAGTCCCGGTAGTGTGATCTGGGTCGATAATCAAAACCACCGGGTCTGTAAGCAACGAAAATCAATTTAGAGAGATGGAAAAGCAAAGAGAATGGTTGTTCTTGAATTAAGTTTGCTTTTATTTAAGTGGTAAATAAAAAGGTGTGTGTCTTGGCTTCTGTTCAGGAAATACAATTGGCAATATATTGTAAACATAAAACGAAAATTAAGAACAAAATTACGTTGTTGGTTTTTTTCTTTTCTTTTGCTAGAGCCGTTTGCTGGAATTGCTTTTAAAACGAGAGGGTTCAGGTGTGAGGCTTTTTCTTTCACTCAATTTTTTTTTTTTGAGCTTGTTTCAATTAGTCAAACATATCGGAATTAGCTGGAGCATCCAAATCATGGTAACCGACAAGCCGGCGCTGGTGTTCCAAAGGCAATTCTCTGCAAAAAAATTTGCGACACAAGAAAGTATTGTGAAGAAATTTCGGTTGTTGTTTTTTAAAGACCAAACAAATAGGAAAGCAAAGAAAATGGAGAACAACAAGAAAGGGGACAAAAAGAAAACAAGCAAAGCGGGTCAAGGGTCCAATGAGGGGTTTATTAAGAGAATTGAAAAAAATTATACCAAAGATTTTTCTTTTAAGCTAGCACACAGCTTGCGAATAATCAAAATGGGGTGTGGGTCTCGGTTGGTCTGCAAAATGCTCGAAAAATCAGTCGGGAGTCGCAGAAATTCTTAAAATTTCATTTTCTTAATTGGAAAGGTATTTCTTTTAAGATATTTGCCCATCTCATCAAACAGGTTTGCATCTCGCGCCAAAAAAAATTTCCCATTTTTTAGTACGCAGAGCGCAAAAAGCGATCGCAAAATAAAATTCATATAAAAAATCAATGTTAAAACGTTTTCAAAAAGTTTGACGGTAGCTTTTTAACGTTTTGTACAGAGACAAGAAAAGGGGGGTAGTAAAATCCATACGGGCGACGGCGTTGCCACTCTCTCTTAATGTGAGGATTTTATTAAACAGCTGATCGAGTTTATGTGGGAGCCCAAACTAATTAAATTTATTTATTTTAACGGTCGGTAGAGAAAAGACATGTCAGAAACAAGAAGACTAAGCTAACTTCGTCTGTGCCGAAGTTTTAATACCCTTGCAAGTCATCGATCTGATATTCTGATTTCGACCAAATTTGCTACATCTGTTTTGAAGCATTAATATTCAATAATAATAGTCGAGTTAAAGAGCGCGAACATCTAAAAAAAATAATTTTTACTTTTCCCCATTTTCGAATGATCGGTCCTATTTGAGCTTTAAGATAAAGTCATCCGATTTCCACCAAATATTGCAAATACCTTTAAAAGCATTGACATTCATAATTGCCAAGTTTAGAACCGATCGTTTGTATTGGAGCTATAGCGTATAGTCACCTGATTTTGACAAAACTTTTTAGAATAAGGTACATACATATCGAACAAACAAATACCAAATGTTAAGACGGTACCTTTAAAAACAAAAAAGGTTTTCTCACTAAGACTATTGTTTAGACCTATCTTTTGTATGGGAGCTATATCATATAGTTGTCCGTTTTTCTCAAACGTAGTAGGATTATTGAAGCGCTTTCATGAGGAAGAAAAAATTTCACTTATAAAAACCGTAGAGTCAAAGCTGCTTACTTGGGTCCTTATCAATAGAACATTTTGATGCTTTTGCCATAGAGAGCATCGCAGTCCAGATAGAGCTGCAACAAAGTTGTTGCTTACCCCGGAAACTACATTAATATCTACCTAGTATTACGAATTTTAATATTGATCCTGCACGCCAGCAGATTCGTATCGCGTCTGGACTGGGTGATTCGTTTTGAAGTCAAGTGCAGTTCCAACAATTAAAACTGTTGGATTTCATTTGGAAGTTTTGAATGAAGATTTCTGCGTCTCGAACTATTGTGTGAAGTCACATTAGATCTTACAATCTGTCTTAGCTTTTTCGAAATACTCATATGTATAGCAAATCTTTCAAAATTTCCCCTTTCCCGCAAATATGGCAACAGAGACTCTGCCGTGTTCTTCTTGTATACTCTGCTTCCTCCTCTTCCTTGAGTTTTCAAATAAAAAATTTGTAATATGGAGGGGACAGCTGCCCCTGGCTACGCCCTTGGGTGTTTTTGACAAAAAGGCAAAATATAAAATATATTTTAAAGTTTTGTGACACCCTTTTAAGCGGCCGAGGCAAATATATCTAGAGATTTCCTTGACATACGTTAATGGGACGAGAAATTCCACAGTGCACTTAAAATGGTAAGTGGAAAACTTACCACACAAGAGCTACTGATTCATCGTAGAAATTGTTGTCTCTAGTAGTCGCAATAGTTTCGGTTCACGCATTGAAAACACTCTTCCTCGAGAACCAATGAACGCATCCAGGCCAATTTGACGGCTATTTGACAAGTGACATTTATGCTATATTACTGCATTAAAAGTTTTTGGCGTCAGTTGTTCGCAATCAAGTAATGGGGTTCGCTCGAAAAATCATGTCTTGTGAGATGAATATCAGCAAGGATAGCACGTCGTGTATCATAAAACGTGACTTGGGACTCAGTGCATACAAGAGAAACACCGGCCACTTGCTCACAACAGCATTGAAACAAAAACGCAAGACAAAATCTAAAGCATTGCGTCACCAGCGCGCGAACAATGCCCACAGACGAACTCTGTTTGCTGACGAGAAAAGTTTTACCTAAGAAGAATCGTGAACGATTGCTGTGTCTTTAAAAAAAAAGCGTCCGATCTCATTCAGAGACTTCAGAGAGGTCACCATCCGGCTTATGTGATGGTTTGGTGGGGAGCCTCTCAACACAACGTTATTTGCTACTAAGCCGTGAACTTTTCAAAAAGGCTCCGCTCCACAAAGCAAAATCGACTCAAACACGGCTAAAAAACCACGTACCGAACTTTGTTTCTACGAGACTATGGCTTGCTCTACTCGACAATAGTGTTGGGTAAATGTTGTTCATTTAACTGAACATGTTCACTTGTTCTTTTTTTCAAAGTGAGTCAACTCACTCAAGTTGTTCACTTGTTCAGTTCAGGTTTGGTTTCAATTGTAGGCCGTTTCGTTGGATCAGTGATGTTCCAATTGTTCACCAGTTCTTCACCTGGGCATTGTGACGGTTAGCGATCATTCAAATTAGTTTTAATACTTCGTCGCTGGTCACACTGCGAAATTTTGCCTATTTTTTAGCCATCTCTAAAATGGTTGCCACGCCAGCATGTTGCTAAAGCCCAATTTACACGACCTGATCTCTCAGGTGAGTTTTGTATCTGAGTATCTGTCAGCCCGTGTCTGAGCCTACTTAGCTGAGCGCTCAGATGTAACAGAACGGGCTCAAATTGAACATACCGCACAGAATAACGCTCAATGAACCATTGGTTTTGCAACTGAGTCAACTAAGCTTCTCAGACATGTGTAAATGCTAAACAAAAATACTCAGCTGAGTTTTTTGACACTCAGGTCAGAAAAACTCAGCTGAGCGGTCTTGTAAATTGAACTTTACATTGAACAATCAGACACGCGGACAAAAAACAGTAGAGTCAACAAATTGAGTGAACAACTCACTGAACAACTCTGTCTGAACAACTCACAGAACAAGAGTGAATGAACAAGAAAAAATGAACTACTCTGACTGAACAAGAACAACTCACAGAACAAGAGCGAGTGAACAAAAACAACTGAACAACTAAACAAGAATGACGGAACAAAAATGAACAATTAATGAAGAACATGGTCACTTGCTCAGTTTAGTGAACAATTCAATTTTGTTCACTCATTCATGAACAACCCAACACTACTCGACACCCAAATATTGACACTTGGAACCGCGCCCTTGTCGGAATAGTGGACATTTTCCGAATGCATGAGGTGCGCACTGCGCCAGAGAAACTTCGGCGTTGCTGGAAGGCACAAGGCGACCATTTCAAATAAGTTGTTCTATGATTTGTAGCCATTGAGTGACCGAATAAAAATAGTTTTGAAAAATATTCATTTGTTTCATATTATGACCAAAAAACCTTGAACCAAAAAAATTGCGAGTACTAGGTAGAAAACCAACTACTTTTGACAGATTGTGTACTTAATTTATTCTCAACTTTTTTCGACCCATCGTTCCTATGCCAGCTAAGCACGCTATAGTCAGATCCGGCCGGTTTCACAACTTCGTGCAGTTTCGTGAAGATAGCTTCAAAATTGTCGGAGGAGATAGCACAGAAGGATGGACGAACATGGCTTTATTAACTCAGCTCTTCATGCTGATGAAAGGTATACTTTATGTGGTGGGATATGCTTACTTTCATGAGTTACCAGCATCTGTACAATATTTATTTACGCTCTGCAAGGGTATACAAAGGGACGCAGTTACCGAGTGCCTCAAACAGCAAATTTAGTATTCGAAATTGAGATTTGGCCAAAACAAATTTAAACTTTTAACATTCAACTATAATCCGACCATAAAAAAAATCAGGAAAATAAGCGAAAACTCAACCGAATACAAATGTTTGTTTCACAACTTCAAAGGGGACCTTCAGAGAAATAGCCCTTTTCTGGATAAAATTGTCAGCCAAATCTAAAATCTAAGCTAGCAAATACTAACCTGCGCACAGGTGGAAATCCGCGTCCACCACGACCACCGCCCATCATGGGCGGTACAAATCCGTAGGGCATAGCCGAGAAGGGTGGATACATGGGCGGTCGATAGCTGTGAACACGGGGAATATTATTTATTATAACGATCAATCACTTCGATTGGCGGTCTACTCACCCTCCTGCCGCGCGGCCTGTTTCTGCCTCTGGGCGTTTCGAAGTGCCTGGATGCTCCGGCAACTGCGGTCGCTTGGGATCTTTCAAATAGTTGTTAAAGTACTGCACTTCCTTGCGCACTTCATCCACCTTCTCCTCGTGCTTGTTGAAGATGTGTTTGCGTATGAACTCGGGTCCCTTGAACTTCTTGCCCGAAAGCGGGCAAAGCCACTTATCCTTCGCCAGCTCTTGGGTATTGGCCTGCACGAATTTCTCCACCTCCGTTTCGGCATCTTTGCAGCCCAAGTCTTTGATGTCCTCGTCATTCAATAGAACAGTTTTGGTCAGAAACTGTTGCAACTTGCCCTCATAGGCCTTGATATACTCCTGCACATCGTTGTTGGTCACGCGGAGAGGGGAGGGACCCCGGGCATGTATAATGCCACATCGATTGGGCATCTCATCCTCGTAGGGATACTCGCAGTGATTGTAGTAATCCACCGAGTGTACAATGCGCAGGTACAGCACCAGGCGATCGAGCACGGCTAGCAGTTGCTCATCCCGTTCAATGGGTTCACCCTCGCCATCTTTTTGATCACCAGCCAGACCCAAGAGTTCCTCCTCCTCGGCGGAGGCCTCTTCGATGAGGTAGTCGGTGATGTTTTGCAGCACCGGATTCTTGGTGTTGAAGCCGTAGGTCGATGCACTGCCGTTCGATTCGCCGCTGGCAGTGGCCGGCGCGTGTTCATCCGACCACAGACGGAAGCGCTCGTCCAGATTCATGGCAATTTTGGCGCACAGCTTGATGTCTGAGCGAACGACCTGCTTGTGGGCAGTAATGCCATTGGCCGGACGCACACGACGACTCAGATCCCGATTGACAATGGCTCCCATTTCGCAGTCTCGAAGACGCTGGTTGTTTAGAGTCCAGCAGATCTCTTTGATGTTGACATCCCGGTTGAAGGTAATCCAGCCGCGACGATACCAGCGACGTTCTACCAGGGGATCGGCTATGGCCACTCGTAGGTAGCCACTGAAGCGGGTGCAAACCGCTTCAATCTCGGCCTTGGTGATGGAGGGAGCCAGATTGCGCAGAAAAATAGAGGAAGTGCGATGCAGAGCCCGTGGATGCGGGCCATCCTTTACCTTGTCCAGATCAATGGTTTCTGTAACAGTGATCTCGGCCGCAGCAGGAGCCGGCTCTGTCTGGGTGGCAGGCTGTCCATTCTCCGTCTCTTTTTCAGTGTCAGTTTCCATTTTGATGGTCTCCTCTTCCTCAGGCTTTTTCTGCTCCGGTTCCTTGTCTGGCTCCTCGCCCTCTTCCTGAGCCTCACTTTCAGTTTTACTCTTGAGCGCCTCATCCTCGGCCACCTCCACCTTCTCCAACTGGACTTTGGCAGCTGCCTCTTCCTTTTCCTTCTCCTGTTCCTTTTTTTGTTCGGTTCTCAAGCCGTCTTCTACATCGTATTTCTCTTTGAGCTTCTGTTCATCCTGCTCCTCTTCTTCCTCCTCTGAGCTGGAACTTGATTCGGATTCCGAAGAGGAACTCTCATCATCACTGCTGTTCCTCTTCCGCTTCTTGGTTTTCTTTTTCTTCTTCTCCTGTTTTTTATTGCTCTCCTCGTTAGGCTCTGGTTTAGTTTCGGGCTCAGCTTCGACCTTCTCTAAGTGTGGTTTGATTTCGGTGGGCTCCTCATCCCAATTCTCCTCATCGGATTGAACCGGTTTAAGGTCGTTCTTTTGCGGCGACACTACAACGGGCAAGGCTTCTGTTTCGGTAACCTTTTTAGGACTCTTGTGCTCTTCACGCAACTTGAAGATTTCCACAGGTTCAGGCTTGCGCTCATAAACAAGTATGGGCTCTTTCGGCTTCTCATCGAGAATCTTAAGATCTTCATCGGTGCCGCCCTCTAGCTTAATGACACAAGTGTCCAGGACACGAACCAAAGCCTCCGACTGCGAGGAATCCACCTTGACGCTGCCTATGGTGCCATTCTCCAGCAGTTCCACAAACACAGCCGTGCGGTGCTGCAGATAAAAAAGGTGGAATATTAGTTTTAGACATAGTAATCATTAGATATTTGATTACTATACTCTGTACCAAAGGTACACAGAGTATATTAAGTTAGTGCAAAATTATGTATGGTGGCAGGGTGGCTCAGCGGCTAATGTGCGCGATCGCTGTGCAAGAGCTCGTGGGTTCGCCGCCTCGGACACTAAGAAAAGTTTTTCTAAACTACCTCTGCTGTTGGCGCCAGCTTTGTATGTAATTAGCCATGAAGCTTCAAACGTTCGGCGTTATGGGTTTTCTGTCGAAAATAGAAGGAAAGCAAATCTCCGACCCTATAAAGCATATATATTCATGATCAGCATCAACAGCCTAAAGCGATCTACGACCCATAAAGTATATATATTCATGATCAGCATCAACAGCCTAGTTGATCTAGCCATGATCTACCCGTCTGTCCGTATAAGCAAACAGATTTCAGAGATGGTAAGATAGAGGTTTCACGTGTATGGAACAAAAACTTCTTATACTTTTAGGCAGATTAAGTTTCTAGGCCCACAGATTGGACGACTTGTGGCAAGCGTTTATTTCATCGGCAAAAGTCGATCCTGGAATGACTGGCAATGTTTGACGGAAGTCGCCACACAGTAATTTAATTGCGCCGCCAAAACTTCTCGAGTCATTGCGCAGATCATTTAAAGTTCGGTCAAATGCTTCCAATACGCTTTTGTTCGCCAGTGTGCATTCGTCCCTAAAGATGGTATTTGACACTGTTAAAACTTTGGCCATTGCGGAGTATTTCGCAATGTCGGGTCTCGCTCGAACAGTGGACAAAATCAATTACATGAAGAATGTCTTCACAATGCCCCTGGAGATCCAAGAAAAATAAGACACCGTTTCCATGTAATTCATGTCGATCATTCAAGTTCAAGCTATAACCTAACTAACAAACTCCCGCACATAACGTGATACATGTCTTCGATAAAGAACAAAGCCTGGCTATTAGAGCTGGCAAAAAATCGATGTTCATGGCATCGATTTTTTCCCCAACATTTTTAGGAAAACATCGATTAAAATCGATTTTTACATTTGAGTGGAATAAACACTCGAGCTTATCTTTTATCTTCTAAATGGCACTACCTGTCACATAATCGAACAAATAACAGTGTAGGTGCAAGTATAGAAGATATAAACGGCCTTTAAAGGAATAAGAATATATATATTTTTAACAACATAAATCAAACTTCTTTTCCTTTAATGGTTTTTAAATTTATCAATCGCGCATGTCAAAATTTTGTCCTGACATTGGCGGATAGTTGCATTCTCATTTGCTCTGCTTGCCTGGAGGAACTCGGCGGGATAACCTTTCCCCCTTTACCTAATATAATGTGTTCTGCTTGACCAACCTCACCAAGGCGAAGTCCATTGACCAAAAGTCGCTACAATAAGTTCCGATTCCGTCAAGCAAGCTGGAAGGCACAAATAATGCACAGCGCAGTTTTAGATTTCTTTGAATTCATGTCCATCAATCTTAAAATTAAAGTCAACTTGTTATAAAAATGAGTTTTAAAAAATCTATACAGGCTACATACTTTCAAATACCCCAGAAGGCAAACTGATTTGGGAGCGTGAGGTATTAAAAAAAATTGTTGTACTTTTATAAAGACATCGTCATTGGGTTTATAACTATTTTTTGTTAGCTTGTCTTCTATAATGACAGCAAGAAAGAGTTATGAGAATTGCTTTAGGAACCTCATATTGAGCTCTTTTTAAATGATTAAGTAAATTTGTGGTATATACACAGGTAAAGGGGCTTGGCCACCTTGTAAGCACGCATATTAGTTATCCTAATACAGAATAGTAAATGAATTATTCTTATTCTTAGCACGAGAATCGCCGGCATCGCTTCTTCAAGTAGTGGTGGAACTTTTTTCGATTTTAATCGATTCTCAAAAATTAAATCGATGTTTCTCACGAGGGAGAAAAACCTCGATACATCGATTGTAGAATCTCTAATGGCTATGAATCGCCTTAAGGTCGGGATTTTTCAAACTGACACAAATTCGATGGAAAATGTCTTCTGACATGTTATACTTGTATTTGTTTCATAGGCCAATCGATTTGAAAATTGTTGTATTTTTGATTAACTTTGTATTCGAGTATTACCTTTGCAGCCTTCATTGAAAACCAAAACGTTTTTCTAACTACTTTTGGGACCTTATTTTTCTAAGGAGCTTTTCAATATAGGATGTCCGATTTCAACCAAACTTAGTGGAATCATGAAAAAGAATAAAAAACTATTGCAAAAAAAATTTGGAGGTGATTCCATTTTAAACAAAAAAGTTTTTCTCACTAGAACTTCTTTTTCGACCGATCATTTGTAATGCAGCCATATGCTCTGTAGTCATCCGATTTTGACAAAACTTGTAGAATTGTGTAAGAGTATATAAAATAAGTAAATGCTAATGATAAGGACGTTTCCATTGAAAACCAAAAAGTCTTTCTCACTAGAACTAGTTTTTCGACCAATCGTTCCTATGACAGCTATATGCTATAGTCATCCTTTTTTGACAAAACTTTGTAAAATAATGTGAAAGCATAAGAAATAAATAAATGCCGATTTTTAGGTCAAATTCCATGGAAAGCAAAGAAGTTTTTTTAACTGAGACTACTTTTTAAACTATACCTTTTTTGACAGCTATACTATATAGATGTTCGATTTCGACCACTTAGTGGAATCATGGAAAAGCATATAAAACTAAGAAATAAGAAGTTTGCCCGTGTTTCCATTGAGAACAAAAAAGTTTTTCTCACTAAAACTAGTTTTTCGACCGATCGTTCCTATGACAGCTTTAAGCTATAATCATACAATAAGGCCGGTGCCGACAAATGTGCAGCGTATAAGTACTAAAAGACTTCGTGCAAAGTTTGGTGAAGATGGCTTTCAAACTGACGGAGGAGATAGCATAGAAACAGGCGGACAGTGCTAAATCAACTCAGCTCGCCATGCTGTTCAAGAATATACATCCGGACAATTTTATAATACCCTCTGCAAGGGTATAAAAAGACCCTTTGAGGCGAGCCGTTCATTTTTTCGCTCATCTGCTGACTCTTAATGTGAGAGAGCTCAGTCGGATCGCTCTATATAAATTGTTATTGAATGAGCAAAACAAGAACAGCTCAACTGAGAGCAGTCGTCTTAAAAACCAAAACAAAGAGAAACGACGTGACCTGCTCAGAGCGACAGCAAGCGTGCATGGTTTTTTCGGTTACCTTTGCAAGACCACAAAGGGTAAAAACGGTCAATGGTTATTTACGAGCTCTGGTAAAAAGACATGAAATCAAGGAAACAAGTGTATTTTGGAGTCGGGGAGTTTCTTGTTTTGTTTAACGATATTCTTGAACTCCGAGTCGTTATTTATTGTTGTTAATAGTACCAATTTAGTGGTACAAGTTTATTTTGTAATTTTGTTAGATTTTCTTTGTTATGGTAATATCATAAGCCTTTTTGTACCGTATTTGTAATTTTCTTGACAGACTTTTGTCGAATTTTTAATAAAAAGAATCAATTTTATACTTTTCAATGCTGAAAGTATATTATTGAATGGCTAACAGATCGAGAATGGCCTGGGCGTGAGCCCCAAAGGCTTGTTACCCTAATCTAATCTAACCTTTTGTTAAAATTTTTGAATAAAATACTTGTTTTAAAACTGCTAGTTTCTGTATTTGCACGATATTTTCTTAATATTGTCTTAAGTGTATTGATATTTTTTATAAAATAATAAAAAAACAAGAAAGAAAGTCGGTCAAGCCCAACTATAACATACTCTGTACCTGTGAAGTGCTGCCCATCACCATTGCGACCGGTGCTGCCCATAATTGTTTGTTTCCCTTATAACTCGACAACCGTTCATCCGATCTTTAACATTCCTTTGACGGATCGATAAATAATCCTGATTACTAAATATGTCCAGAAGGAACGAACCTTTTATCTATAAAACTGTGGGAGATTTAACATTTTCTCCAATTTGCAATTTGAAAATAAACTTGATCTGCCTGCAGGTAGAATAAGCATATGTCCCATACATGTCAAACCTCTATCTCTTACCATCTCTGAGATCAGATAGTTCATACGGACAGACTGACGGTCATGGCTAGATCGACCCGACTGTTGATGCTAATCAAGAATATATATACTTTATAGGGTCGGAGATGCTTCCTTCCGCCTGTTACTAAATTTTTTACAAACTTCATATACTCCGTGTACCTCTGGTACAGAGAATAAGTAAAGTAATTATTTTTGGTAGTTGAAAATAATTCCGATTAGTTTTGATTATTTTTAGTCGTTATCAGACATTTTTATACCGGCGGTTTAAATCAACATTACAATTATTTTTAATAACAATCCAATTTTTTTCTAATCGTAATTGCAATTTAACAGCTAAGGTACAAACCTTTAGGAATCCTCGCTGCTCTTCGCTGCGTCGTACACTGTCCTCGGGATGATATTTGTTCTTGAACCTGCAGGTAGAGCACAAAAAGAAAACGAAAGTAATTAGTGAATTGCCTTTTGAAACGAATCTTGTTTCGATCTGTTTGTGTCCATTGAGTTGGATGAGATTTTGGATTGTACGTCGGCCTTATCCTCTTCCGGCTAATTGGCTTTCAAGTTGTTTAATTAATTAAATGATTTACATTTTCGATTTTTGTTATGATTACCCAAAGTCTTACCTTGGCCCGCGTACGCGGCTCTTAAATGGGAATGTGTTTTTTTTTTGCTTTGGTTTATGGTTATGCTTTTCAGATCGAATTTAAAGATTTCGCGGTTTTGCAAAAGATAGAGAACATACACCCACGGCATTGCTCGCCGGGCTAATTTAAAATTTAAATTCTGTTTGTCAGCTGATGCAGAGGAGAGGGAGAGGAGGCTCACACAAAACCCAATAAAAGCTGCAGAGAAAAACTTAATAACAATACAGAGAATTATGATTGTTGGCTGGAGCGGCGCACACGCGACGACACAGGGAGAGGGAGCAACAAACGGCTGCTGTCTGGAGGCTACTAACCATTCCTCATCCTTGTGAGCCACAAAGAATTCATTCAGTTGCTGACGCTTGAAATCCGACTTGTATTCTGTGTATTTGCGCATCACTTCGGAATCCGAGATGTTCTCATCTTGAGTGTCGAGAAATTGCTTTAGATTCAACATGGCCGGCTGAGTTTGTGTGTCGCCTGAAGCTGAGCTGGCCGGTTCCCGCGCTGGTGGCATGTGAGCGCCATGGGAGTACGCCGAGTGCATCGATTGATAATGTTCATTCCAGGCCTGCATTAGGTAGGGATCATAGCCTGAGGGTAAACGGAGTGAGTCAGCGCGTAAGGGTAATAAAAGTTTTCGTTGGGTTCGTACCACCAAATCTGGGATTTGGGCGCATATCTCCATCCGTCCAGTCGGGACGCATGCGTTTGGCAGGTGGCATGTCCCGACTGGGTGAGCCATAGCGTGCACGTGCTCCTCCACCGCCGCTGGGACCACGGTAATCACTGTAGTCCGGACGATGACGTGCACCCCCAGCTCCACCACCACCGCCTCCACCACTGGCGGATGAGCCTCGGAAGGGATTCCTAGAGGGGTAAGATACATTAGAAAACGCCAGTTGCTTTGTTTTGACTCCACCTTACCATTCATCTCTGGCTCCACCGGAACTGCCCAGGGGTCGTCGTTCCTCGCGGCGTTCAGTTCGATAGCTATCACTGCGCTCGCCACGGAACTTGTCCCTTCTTTTCCGATCGTATTCATCATCCGAATCGGCCATTCTGTGTAATAAATTAAAATTTTTGTTATTGAATTTGCAGAGAAAGTTTTTTTTAGTTCCACATAACCTCAACACACGAAATTATTTATAACTTTTAACGTTTACGTTAATCTCGGCCATGGCCCACTTTTAACTAAAGTGACGTTTAAACACTTTCATATCTTTTATTCGTTTAGGTTAACTTGTTTTATTTATGTTTTTCTGCCACAACAACAAGACACCAGCCGCCATCTTGCCGGAAAAATCGCGCTTACGTGTGGCGGTGGTTTAGATGTAGAGTTCATGGCTTTCCACATAGAAATACCAACACAAATTGGGCGTACACGTGTTAGGCTGGTAGTCGGTGATTTTTTTTATTTAATTTTTCTTGGCTTACATACCTTTAATTTTATTAAATTAAACTAATTACACAAGACAGAGCGAGGCGTCTGACAATTGGTTTTAGGGCTGTCGAAAGAGAATTTTCACAACCAGTGTTGCTTGCGGTACTACTAATCGAAAAACCCAGGGCTGGGCACTCTTATCGATTGCTTTGTTTGTCAGTGGTGGCAGAGTGATGTGAGACTATCTCGTTGCTAGTGGCGACCAGTTTCGATAGTTTGACACATATACCAACATTTAGTGGTATTCCTGAAAGAGATTCGGATTTGATTTAGAATTCGTGAAAGATAATCTAAATCAGTTGATGGAGCGACCCTTTTCATACCCTGTTCTCATTAAAAATGGGAAAAGGGGGACTATGAAGTTGTGCAAATGTATGTAACAGGGAGAAGGAAACATTTTCGACACCATAAGGTATATATATTCTCAGGTGCGGATCTTTCCTTATTTATTTTGAATTTGTGAACTTGAAAATCGCTTTCCGACATTTTTTAAAATGAATTTGTTTCGAGGAGATATTATTTTATATCCCCTTCGCCAATTTACTTAATAGTTTTTAAATGAAAAAGGCCTATCAAGTTTTTGTGTGCCCTTAATTTTCGGATCAAGTTGCAGAGTGTGGTTGTTAGTAATGACACTTTGATCGTTACAAAAATATTGCAGGTTAACAGTGATTACCATCCGTTACTCGTGATTTAATAAAATAAAAAATTTCTTCAAGATAACAAAATTCAATGTGATTTTTCGTTATAGGAATAATGAAATATAATATTTAAGTATGAAATTAATTATGAAAAGTTAGATAGCGTTCTGCTGCGTACAAAATTTTTATACCTTGTTTGCAAGGAACACTAACATTTTAAGAGATATCTCAATTAGAAACGATAAATGCTTTCAAGCAAGATATTAATCGAAAGGTTATTGAATTCCCAAAAATCGCGTTAAGCATTATAGATTTTTTTCATTTTTCTTAGTCATTAGTTTAATGTCATATATTCCTAAAATTTTGAAAAAGTTTATAAAATTTTTACCAAAATTTAAATTTTTAAACATATTTTCAAACGGATTCAAAGATTACACTAGGCAATAAAGTCCAGTTTATTGAAGGATTGGTAAAAGTTCTAGATGATTTTCGTGTTCTAAAACGCAATCTGGTTTTCAGAAATTGTCCATCACGTCGAGATATTTAGTAATTTGAGCTTAAGGTAGCAAAAAGTGCCTCTTTTGATCCTTTTTAGGAGCGTTTTTCGGGGAATCCATTCTATTGTTTGGGCTCTCTTTGATACCATCGTAAAGTACCACTCCTTAGCTTTGAAATGAACTATCCCAAGCAATTTCGCGATTTTTTTCAATAGAGATATACCTCTTTTAGCACTTGTGTAAGAATCCAAAAATATCCTACTTATTGCTGGTGCCCCAAAGTTTCCGTTTCCTAAAAACAGTAAAGTAGGTTGGTCATTTGTAATGCACCAGCAACAAAATCCTAGAAAAAACCTTACAAGGCTCTTCGGTTTCAAGAATCTGCGCATTTTTTATCTTCGTTTGTCAAATTTAACATAATCGTCTCTCTTTACCTTTTATCCATTTCTTTGATATCCTGGTGGAAACTTTCACTGAAGAGCCTTGTGAGGTTTTTTTTTTAGAATTTTGTTGCTGGTTGCTCGTCCATTTTTAGGACATGTCCTGGCAGCCCCTTATTTATGTAAAAATCCAAGCATGTGGGTGTACCTCGCCTATTATATGGATAGAAGGTGGGTCTTCTAGTGGCCCGGACTTGTGTGGAGTCTGCACAAATCGCTTGGTGCAGCGTTGCCTCTTGCCAAAAGTTACATTGGACAAAATTCGACTTTTTCCAGTATCTTGAAGGGTTGGTATTGATTTTAGATAATTTTCGTGTGCTAAGAAAGGCAGCTAAATTAAAACATGCCAGGAAAACGAGACGGACGAGTGTATTGCGAAGTCAAGGAACTTCATCGCTAGCGGAGCTTAGGAGAATGGAAAAGGTAAGCCGTCAAGCGGACGGGAAAGGTGCCTAGAAGTCAGAACAGGCGACTGCAGCAATTTGCTGAACACATTGCATTCCAGCGTGCTTCTCTGATTCCAGAACAATCCGAAGCGCGGCACAATGAACAAATTAAGCGAAATCAATAAGCTATACAAATCGCATCAGCAGTGGAAGCAGAAGCTCGGAGACAGGCTGATGCTGAAAGGGTGGCCCAGCGGCGACAAATAGAAGGACCGAATTGATCAAAAAAACTATATTTTAGTTTTTGGAATTGAAAGTATTTTCAAAAATCAATATAAAAAGATTGTTAGGTATATAAAAACTTTGAAGTGTGAAACCTAATCAGTTAATTAATTGAATTTGTATATTTATTAAACAACAACAAATAATTAAAAATTCCCACTTAAACACAATCCAATTTGATTAACAATATTTACGATGAGTATATATTAATTACAGGCTGTCCATGCACCACAATCGGTTGATTCGCTCCACCCCGACCCTGGACATCGATGCGCTGGGATTGTTGCCCATTGCCAACCACATAACGTTGATTATAATTGTGATAATCAGTCCCACGATATCTGGCTGTCGTCCAATAATACAAAACATCTCCCGGATTTAGTTTGTATTGGCGATTACGATAAGTCCAGCGTCCATTTCGCGCTTGCACCACATCCGATGCCCAGCTTTGATCTTGTAGATCGTCCATAGGCTCATTGACTTTGCCGTGAAAGGCAAATAAAGATAGCCCCGGTTCATCAGGAATGGAGACTTCAAAGCCTTGTTGGGAGTTAAGCTGAACGGTGGCCTGAGGTACCTTATAGGCCTGGGTGACGGCCACAAAAAACAAATAGACTGCGAGTAGCAACATCCCAAATTTGACTTTGTCAAGATTTTGAGGCACCAGCTGCTTTTGTAGATGATTTTTTGAAAAAAGCTGTGAATTTCCCTCGGTCGATGCTTCTTTTGCTTTCATACCAGAATTTCCCAGACAGCCAGTGCGTGAGAGCGGGAGCTTTTTTAAGCTGCCAGCTTTATACAAATGACTGCGGTTTTTGGTTCCCTTTGTGCGCACTGGTGGATCGATAAATAATCCTGATTACTAAATATGTCAAGAAAGTAAAAATTTTCTATCTTTAAAAGTCGCGCGATTTCTCGCGGTTGCTAATTTTTTTGTGTGAAGAACTGCGACAAAAAGAAGGACCGAATTGACCAAAAAATTATATTTTAGTTTTGATTATAATAAAGACGGATAAATAAAGGTGGCTTTGGAATTAAAAGTATTTTCAAAAATAGGGGAAAGTTAACTTCGGCTCGGCCGAAGTTTTGTATACCTTTGCAGCTTCCATTGAAAACAAAAAAGCTTTTCTAAGACTACTTTTTGGACATTACTTTTCTAGGGGATCTATACTATAAAGATGTCTGATTTCGATTAAACTTGGTGAAATCATGGAAAAGCATAATACACTGTTAATTACGAAATTTGGAGGCAATCCGATTTAAAACAAAAAGTTTTTCTCACTAGAACTTGTTTTTCGACTGATCATTCATACTGCAGCTATATGCTATAGTCATCCGATTTTGATAAAACTTTGTAGAAATGTGTCCAAAGTATATAAAATAAGTGTATGCCAATAAAAAGGACGTTTTCATTAAAAACAAAAAAAAAGGTTTCTTCACTCAAACTAGTTTTTCGACCGATCGTTCCTATGGGAGCTATATGCTATAGTCATCCGATTTCGACCAAACTTTGAAGAATTGTGTAAAAGTATATAAATTAATTGTAAGCCAATGATAAGGACGTTTTCATTAAAAACAAAAAAGTTTTTCTCACTAGAACTAGTTTTTCGACCGATCGTTCCTATGGCAGCTATATGCTATAGTCATCCGATCCGGCCGGTTCCGACAAATGTGCAGCGTATTTGTACCAAAAGACTTCGTGCAAAGTTTGGTGAGGATAGCTTTAAAACTGACGGAGGAGATAGCATAGAAACAGACGGACAGACGGACAGGGCTAAATCAACTCAGCTCGTCGTGCTGGTCAAGAATATATATACTTTATGTGGTCGGAGATGCTTCCTTCTATGCGTTACAAACATCCGGACAATTTTATAATACCCTTTGCAAGGGTATAAAAATCAATATAGAAAGATTATTAGGTATATAAAAACTTTGAAATGTGAAACCTAATCAGTTAATTAATTGAATTTGTATATTTATTAAACAACAACAAATAATTAAAAATTCCCACTTAAACACAATCCAATTTGATTAACAATATTTACGATGAGTATATATTAATTACAGGCTGTCCATGCACCACAATCGGTTGATTCGCTTCACCCCGACCCTGGACATCGATGCGCATTGCCAACCACATAACGTTGATTATAATTGTGATAATCAGTCCCACGATATCTGGCTGTCGTCCAATAATACAAAACATCTCCCGGATTTAGTTTGTATTGGCGATTACGATAAGTCCAGCGTCCATTTCGCGCTTGCACCACATCCGTTGCCCAGCTTTGATCTTGTAGATCGTCCATAGGCTCATTGACTTTGCCGTGAAAAGCAAATAAAGATAGCCCCGGTTTATCAGGAATGGAGACTTCAAAGCCTTGTTGGCAGGTAACCTGAACGGTGGCCTGAGGTACTTTATAGGCCTGGGTGACGGCCACAAAAAGCAAATAGACTGCCAGTAGCAACATCACAACTTTGACTTTGTCAAGATGTTGAGGCACCAGCTGCTTTTGTAGATGATTTTTTGAAAAAAGCTGTGAATTGGGACTTCCTTTGCTTCCATATAACAGGTGCTAACCAGAATTTCCCAGGCAGCCGTGCGTGAGAGGCGGGAGCTTTAAGCTGCCAGCTTTATACAAATGACTGCGGTTTTTGGTTCCCTTTGTGCGCACTGGTGGATCGATAAATAATCCTGAATACTAAATATGTCAAGAAGGTACAAATTCTCTATCTTTTAAAGTCGCGCGATTTCTCGCGGTTGCTAATTTTTTTTTTGTGAAGAACTGCGACAAATCTAGTCTCGTAATCTAAATCCACTTCTTGTCCACGCTGCTCAAACATGAATGATACACTAATAAGAATATCATTATGCGTAAAATGTCGAAAAGAGAAAACATAATGAACGGTACTTCGATTCAAGAGATAACATAATGAATGGTACTTTAAATAATATTTCTTGCAGAAGAATCTCGCAATCAATGCAAAATGTATATTTTGGGCGCTATGTCACAGTTGAAAGTGACATTATGCCCGCGGGTCGCACTGAAAGCGGGCGTTATGACACTTTCCCGTGGGCGTTATGCATGGGGCAGCGGGCGCTATTACATGCACCCATATTTTTTACCACAATAGCCCAAGGTTGCCCTCAAGCAACATCACAACTTAGAAAATTACTTACTTGGCTAATTTTTAAGACTAATCAAATTCAATATTACCACCGTTTAGTTCAATCATTGCGAAAAAACATTTAAAGAATAATTTTATATTTTTTTTAAATAATATGTAAGTAAATCACTTTCTTTAATACCTCTTCAAAATTTCACAAGATTTTCTGCGACGCTCACGCAGTCTTTTGAAAATAGCTTTGCTTAATGATCTTGAAAAGCGATTTTTATTCTTATATTTTAGGAAGACACTTAAAAACACAGATATCATAAAGAATGGGCAGACAGAACCAGAGCAAAATCCATGCGTTCCTCTAAAATGTACTCAGTGTGCCAAGACTATAAGCCGATAAACAAAAGATGTTGCTCTTAGGCAACTTTGAGGTCGAAAGGGTTAGGTTTATTGGACTATCAGATAGTGAACTATAAATTAGAATTAAATTTACAGAGCCGTATAGCAGTGATTTCATGGTGAATAGTCACGATTGTGACTTGTGTTTTATAACTCATCCTTAATTTAAAGATCATCTCTAATATGTTGCCCCATCTCTAGCTTAAGTATAGCTCTTTCTTTCGCACTTATTTAGCGGTTGCACGTGTTGCATTTGTTTTTGTTGAATTGTTGGAAAATTCGGTTTTAAACAAAATGAAGTGGACCACAGCAAATGTCAAACATCCCAATTATATCGCCAAACATGATATCTATGTGGGCACGCACACAGGCTCCTTCAAACGTTTGTACCAAGACTCCTTCTTGCACTCAATTAAGACTCACCCGTAAATCCTTGCCTTTCAGATTTGTTGCCTTTTAATGAGAAGAATCCCCACGCGCAGACCAATCTCAGTGAGTTGAGCACCTTGGATAAGGAGTCGCGCATCACATCCTTGTCTTTTGGCAATCAACAACAGACTGAGATCTTGCTGGGACGTGCCAAAACAACTGCCGAGATTTATTCTCTGGGAGCTGGCTCATCCAGTGTCCAAGTCGACTTTAAAACTGCCCCCATAGTGGGCCTGGCTCGGTACAATGATAAACTTATTGCGGGCACAGGCAATGGTCAGATACAGAGCCTGGATCTGAGTACAGGCGAGGATTCAGAGGAACTTTGCCTTTCGGCTGGAGACCAAATGGATCATCTGCGTCAATGTCCACAGGCAAGCCATCTGGTGGCTACTGGCGGCAAGGGGAGACAGAATAATTTAAAAATCTTTGACCTCTCGGCGGAGGGCAAGCAAATCTTTAGCTCCAAAAACTTACCCAACGATTATCTGCAGCTGGAGGTGCCGGTGTGGGATAGTGATTTGGGTTTTATGGATGGCCAACCTAGTGTGCTAGCCACCTGCTCGCGTTATGGCTATGTGAGGCTGTATGATACCCGCAAGCAGCGTCGTCCCGTCAGTTGTTTTGCCAGCGAAGAGCATGGCATGAGCTTTGCTACGCTGGCTGCTCAGGGTAATTATATTTACACAGGCACCACAATGGGCGCCCTCAAGGCTTACGATACGCGGCGCATGAAGACGCATGTGCATACCTATAAGGGATTCACGGGTGGCATTAGCGATATCCATTTGGATGCGAGTGGTAGATACTTGAGTTCAGCCAGCTTGGATCGATATGTGCGCGTTCATGATACCCAATCCACTGTACTGCTCTATCAATGCTATGTCAAGTCCAAGGCAACCAAAGTTCTCATACGTCAAGCGGAGGAAACTGAACCAGAGCGGAAAAATGAAGACTCAGAGCAGGAGGAAGTGGAGACAGAGGAAAATCTAAAGAAAACTGCAGCTGTGGATGATGAGTACGAGGATATGTTTGATCAAATGGCCACAGTGGGGTGAGTTTTTAAATATGGTTGCTCTCCTCAAACGCTAATAAATCCATGTTATTTTTATTATCTCTTCAAAAGTGACAGTGAGGATGAAGCTGGGGAGGAAGCAGAATCACTACCCCAACCCACAAAAGCAGCCAAGTCAAAACGCAAGGCACCCAAACAGACGCTTAAAACTAAAAAGAAAAAACTATAAATACTATTTATATGAGTAAACTGTTAAAATATTTAGTTTAGAAATTAAAGTTTTATATTAAAACAGCTACAAATTACACCGTGCGGCAGTGGCGAAAAAACTGGGAAATGACCTAGCGTACGCTGTAGAGCAGGTCGCGTATAGCACTTCTTCAAACTTGGTTTCCCTCGGGGATTCCCAAAATCCGTGTAGTGCTTATTTTGCTCACTTGAAATAATTCACGAAAGGATCATCTGATTTTCTATAAACTTGACTCCGATAGCAACGAGAATATTTTAGTATATTATATTGAAGGCAGCAAACCTCTAAAATTCTGCAGGAGAAACACATTGTAAAATCCAAGGTTCCGTTCGCGGACTGGCTTCTGAAACCCCTGAAGGTTTTGGTTCGAACCTTGGTTCGCTTGAACAAGAAGAATAGTTTGACTTTCGATTTATTAGTACGCTCGTAATTCAGTTCAGGAAAAAAATACATTTACATTTTTGCATTGGTGTGTGTGAGAGCAGCTCAAAAATTGCTCTCAATTTCAGTAGCAACAACTGCGTCGCGGCGTAGGAAAGCAAGCAACGCAGCGGCGCTTGTACTATGTGTGTTTGAGCAGCGCTGCTTTCAGACTTTTCCTATGCACGCGAGATGGCAATCTGCCTGTCCCTGCTCTAGAGAGACCAATTTTTGACCTTTTTGCTTGTTAATATTTCTTCAATAACTGAGAACGTTCGAATTTTACTTTAGCTGTCAAGTTCCATATAAAAAAATTACTTAAAGAAATTTTTTCCTTGCCTGATTTTGATGTTTGATTCTCAGAAACAAAGTAATAGACAAAAGTATTTGGAAAATTCTCACCAGAGCTGGCTCGGCTGTTGTGGGTGGTGTGCATTCTGCGGTCGAAGCGTATGCTTTTGGGCCTCCTTCACCCGAAAAAGGAATATCTAGTAAATTTTTTTGAAGGAAAATTTGATCGTTCTCAGTACTCACCTTAAGCAAAAAAAAAAAAATTGAAATGGAAAAAAATTAAAAAAAGTTACAGACTGTTAAAGCAGGAGGTGTTTAAAAAAGTGAGCCTCCATCTTGTCACGATTTCAACAATTGTAGCCATCAGAAAAAAGAATGGAAACAAGATTCTTAATTGGTAAGAATGTCGCTATAGCCCGAACTAGGATATAATGTTTGAAAAAAACTTAATTTTTTGTCATTTTTTTCAAAGTTTGTAATTTTTAAAATTTTTACATAATCCTAGTTCAGACCATAGAGGGATGTATAAGAAAGGCCCGCACCAAAATTCAAGTTAATCGGTCGATTGGAACTTGAGAAATCATGTAAAACGTGGAGGAAAAAGAGTTTCGACGCGATTAATGGGTATTGCTGCTTGAAAGGCTGTTTTTGGACCTTTTTTTTAAAAAAAATCTTATTTGAAAACGGAAATAGTTATTTAAATTCTGTTTTTTTTTTGTTATTATTAAAAACATATTGAATTAAATAGAAATTTTTTTTCCTTTGTACGAGCGCTCTTCAAAAAGTCGTCGGCCCTTAAAGTTGGACGTCGAAAAAAAGGTATGCTGCTGGCGGCACGGATAACTCCACTTCGGATTATCTGAAAAAGTAAACGGCGTTAGATTCAGTAAAGATGTAATTCGGGCCCCTATTTCAATCTTAATTTTGCGATTTTTTTTTACAAAATGGCGGCCATTGAAAAATGAAAAAATCGATTTTGGGCGATTTCTTACAAAAAAACTAGTAAAAACATTTTGTTTAATTATGATTGAAATGGGGGCCATTATGGTGACAATTCTGCGTCGATTGCACTATGTTTCATCAAAATCGGCTCAGAACTACGGGCGCAATCAGTGCACAGTAGGCCAAAAATCAAAAAATTGATCACAAAATATTTGGACAAAATGTAAACAAATTGTCTCTTAAATGTCCAATCTTTTTAATGGCAAACCGGATTTTTCTGGAAATCTAACGGGACATTCTAAAAATAGCCTTGAAAGCATGAACGCCTGCTCATTTTCAAAGCGCAGCTGCGATTAGTATGCTTTTTTTCAAAACAAAATCGCATTTCAAAGTGGACAGACGTTTGCTAGAGTGATCCGGAGAAATTTATTTAAAATGCATTTTTGAAGTTGAAGGTATTTACGTTAAATCCAGATATTAAAATTTAACTTTTTTGTCAAACTTTTCTTTTGAAATTAATTTCATTGATTTAATATTTTTTGTGTATTTTGTGAACTTCTTTTTTATGTTTAGTTGAAGTTTTTGTTGTGATCCCACAAAATTCCACAATTGGTTTTTATGCCACTGTATTTGTCTGACTTTAATGCAGAGGGAGGCAAAAAATACATTTACATTTTTGTATTGCAATGCATTGGTGTGTGTGAGAGCAGCTCAAAAATTGCTCTCAATTTCAGTAGCTTCGACTGCGTCGCGGCGTAGGAAAGCAAGCAACGCAGCGGTGCTTGTACAGCTTATACTATGCGTGTTTGAGCAGCACTGCTTTGAGAATTTTCCAATATACGCCAGATAGGAAGCTGCCGGCCCCTGCTTTAATGTAATAAATATGTTAAAATTAGCTGCAGAAATTTGCAGATGTGTGTGTAATCGTAAATATACTAATGTCGTCTTACGTTTTCAAAGGTAAGTTTTGCTAATTTTTTCTGCTGTTGCTCTTTCTTCGTCGTTCGTGGTTGTGTATAAATGTGCAAATATATTTATTTATTAATTAATAATTTTAATTTGGTTCGTTTTTCCTATTGATTTTGATTTTGGCAGGCGCTTCTTATAGGTGTGTGTTTGCACGCCAATATATTTTTAATCTATAAAGCACAGAAGATGGAACCAACGCAGAAAAATTGAAAAAATTGATTGAAGTTGTACAAGAGAACATTGAAGATATCCGCTGCATTCCCGAGTTGAGCAAACTATCGAAATGTATTGGATACACGAAATTACAAACGCAAGAAATCTTCAGTTGTTAAATATCAATCTGATTCGCTGAACGAAAAGGGAACAATTTTATTAAGCTGTGCTCACAAGGTGTCTTAACCAACATCAAAAAATGCTGATCGTGGACGGCCGAAAATAGATTTTATAGAGTCGTCTAAGAGGACAAAACGATGGAGAATTGCTGACCTGTCAAAAACCGACGAATCTATTGCTTCTGCCTAACGCTCATGCAACTCATCATATCCAATGCTTACCGAAGTTAATGTCGATGAAGTCTTGTCGTTTCTCGTTGAGACAAATAGGATTAAGCATCAGTATTTGATTATTCGCAGTTTTATGAATAGTAAAACTTCCTGTAATTTGTTACCAAGCTACGACAAACTTCTGAGAACCAAAGCAACAAGCTATCCAGAAAAAATCAGTGTCAGTGGATCACAAGCTGAAGTTGAGCTGCTTGTTAGATAACGCGGCGTCACGAATTTTTTTATTACTGGGCAAAGAGCGCATTCCATTTGTTATTGTATGATTAAGATGAATAATATAAAAATGTATGATTGTTTTTATTAATTTGTAAGGATTTTTTTGTTTCATTAATTATTCGATTATTGTTTTTAATTTTTGTATTTTAGATAATATGTAAAAGTAAAATCACGCCCATTTTTCTTAAAATATTACTGTAATGTAGATACAATATATATAATCGCAATGACACAGAAACATCATTGTATGCCTATTTTGGGGCTCAAGAATTCACTAGCCCACTAGTTGATCGTTTCTATGGTCGCCATAAGATGCAGTCGTACGATTTGGCCAACTTTTTAGTAATATATTTAAAATATTTTTATATGTTTTTGGTAAAAATTTCATAACGATATCACCACTAGAAGTATTTATGGCCGCGGCTCCATACAAGCCCAACCACTGTGCAGTGCCGCCAGCTCGAAAAACGTGGTTTCGAGATAAACGCGTTTAAAGTTTGCAGTTGCTAGGCAAATCGGGTCACTTTGGGTCATTGAAAGGGCTATATCTTCAAAAGTATTTCGAATTTCATAAAATTCTTTTAGGACGAAATTCTCAAATATCCAAGCTATAAAAATATGCAAAAAAAATTTTTGCCATACATTTTTGCAATATTTTTTAGCAGCACTGTAAATTTACCTGAAGCGTCTTACAAATGTGAGTATATCTTCGAAAATAATTACCGGATTGACTTGAAATTTTCTGTGTGTGTACTTAAATATACGTACATTACCAAAATAACATATAAAAAAATAATTTTTTTTCAAAATTCTAGAGGCAAATACCCCCTTAAGTTAATAAGCATTATATCTTCCAAGAGCTGTTCTGCAATACTAGCTCTTTAACCGGAAGATCAAACTATGAATATGCTCGTTCAACGGATACCTGAGTTACTGCAAAAGCTAGTACAGTTAAAGGTGAGTACTAAGAACTTTCGAATTTTCCTTTAGCTGTCAAATTCCATATAAAACAATAAAGAAAGTCGGTCAAGCCCGACTATAATATACTCTGTAACTCGACAACCGTTTATCCGATCTTTACCATTTCTTTAGTGGATCGATAAATAATCTTGGTTTCAAAATATGTCCAGAAGGTTCGAACCATCTATCTATAAAACTGCCGGAAGTATGACTTTTTTTCCATATTGCAGGGGTGGGAGGGGGCGTGGTAAAATATAAAAATAAACTTGATCTGCCTGCAAGTATAAGAAGTTTTTGTCAGGGACCGAAAATAATAATTATTTTGAAAAAATTTTTGATTAAAAAAAAAAATGAAGGATATGCTTTAAAGGTATTTTGTTGGATGATGACACTATTAATTTCGGTTCAAAATTATTATGGTCGAAGAAAAAAAAAATATAATAATTATTATTGTAAGAGGGAAAAAAAAATACCAAATTCATCTAGACAGCATTTTTCTGAAGAAGGATTAAATGGACTAGTATAATAAAATCTAAGACTAAAATGCTTGAAGTAATATTGTTAAAGCAGCAGGGGTGAAAGTTGGAATTTAAAAAAAAAAGTTGTAAATACAAGATCTGTAACTATAATTTATCAGCCATTGCGTTACATCTCAGAAAGCATTATATAATAAATACTAGAATCTTCTCGTCGCTATCGGAATTAACAAGTTTATAGAAAATCAGATGGTCCTTTTGCGAGTTTTATCAAGTTAAGTGAGCAAACTGAACACTAAACGGATTTTTTTGGGCTGTATCTTTAGATTTTGGGGGTCCCGAAGAAAACCAAGTATGAGGAGGTGTTATACGCGACCTGCTGTACAGCGTAGTTTGGGTCATTTCCCAGGTTTTTTCCTGGTGTTGTTCGATTCGTTTGAGTAACTAACTTAAGTAACTATTTCCAAGCATGCTTCGACTTAATGTTCTTCGCCAATTGATAGTTTTTGTACAATCTATAAATGCAATAATAGAAAAATTCCACCACAGAGATCATGCTCAGGCCCAGGCACAGATTGAAAATGCCTCCCAAGTCAGCTGCAAATTAAACATAATCAAATTAATCCCCCACCAACTAACTAACTAACTCACACAGCAGACTTATCCAGGACATGACAGTGACTTTGCGTATAACTGGCACCACTTGCTTGGCCAAATACACCCGCAACACAAAACTGTCATTGGTGAGCAACTCCGGAGCACTGTAAGTCAAGGATAATCATGCTTTTGTCCCTCAAATAAATGCCAAAATTACTTACTAAAATGGACTCACAGAATACGGGTGCTGATTGAGATCCGTTTTGTAGGACAACGTGGAGTAGGTGACATCATAGCAATTGGGCAGACATTGGTCACAGCGCACGCTCTTTAAGTTCTCTGTGGAGCAGAAGAAAGTCATCTTAGGGCTATTTGTATATGCAAATCATATTTAAACTGCTAACGAGCAGCATGGGGCGAGACAATGCTGAAGCACGTGAAGACTCTAAATATTTAATACAAATTATGTTAGATGTCGGCGGATGGCTGACGGCGGCGGAGTCTGGCACTCGCACAGCAGCATGAAAAATGCAGCAGACAAGCAACACCCGGAACGTGACAGAGTTATGTGGAATAAAATGAGGTAACCGAGTGTCGAGCGCCTTGACAGCTACTCTAGAAAATGCATAAACCATGCCTGAAGGGCGTTAAATCGTCTGAATCTAACAGTGAAGAGTTTTTCCAAAATGAAAAGAGAAGTTTGTTTATAAAATAGAAAGAGTCAAAGGAATTATTTTTTGGTTGGACTTGAAAATGACAGTTTTTCCCAAAGATTCAAAAAAAAAATTATACAAAAAGAAAAAAATTTGTCTGCTCAGCACTTAAAGTGGCACTCCATAAATCAACGATTCGTTCAAAAAATATTTCACTTTCGTAACATTCCCAAGGACCGTAAAATAAGCGATCAAAGTTAAAATCTAAAATTTTTCACATAAATTTTTTAACCTAAATAAATTATAAAAATTTAACCTTCAACTAAAGCTATTTAATATTTTCCTTTGAACTGTACGCCATAACGTATCAAGCGGAAGAAAATTTTCATGAATAATTTCCGTTTGCCTATGAAGCCTTGATTAACTTGAGAGCCACGGAAAAGACTCTTAAAATTTAACATACGCCATGCACTTAAAATTTCTGATAAGCTTACAAGTAATTCATCCAGTTTTATTTCTTCAAGCCATGATTGTTGCAATAGATTTTGCTTGTAAAACTATCGGAGACTCGAGCAAGGGCGTCTTCTATAATTTACGAAGTTTAAAAAAAGAATGCGGGGGCGGGAGGGGACGTGGCAAAAATTGAAAATAAACTTGATCTGCCTGCAATATACCATCTCTGAGATCACTGCGTTTATACGGACAGACAGACTGACGGACGAACAGACGGACAGGCGGACATGGCTATATCGACTCGGCTGTTGATGCTGATTACTTATAGGAAGTTGGAAATGTTTCCTTCTACCTGTTACATACTTTTGCACAACTTCATTATCCCCTTTTACCCTAGAAAGGTTTCTTTTGTATTATAGATAATAAAATTTAGAACAAAAAAAATAGGGGAAAGTTAACTTCGGCTCGGCCGAAATTTTGTATACCCTTGCAGCTTCCATTGAAAGCAAAAAGTTTTTTTAACTAAGACTACTATTTGGACCTCACTTTTCTATGGGATCTATACTATATAGATGTCTGATTTCGACCAAACTTGGTGAAATCATGGAAAAGCATAATGCACTGTTAATTACGACATTTGGAGGCGATCCCATTTAAAACAAAAAAGTTTTCTCACTAGAACTTCTTTTTCGACCGATCATTCATACTGCTGCTATAAGCTATAGTCATCCGATATTGATACAACTATGTAGAAATGTGTTAAGGTATATAAAATAAGAATATGCCAATAAAAAGGACGTTTTCATTAGAAACAAAAAAGTTTTCCTCACTCGAACTAGTTTTTCGACCGATCGTTCCTACGGGAGCTATATGCTATAGTCAACCGATTTTGACCAAAATTTGTAGAATTGTGTAAAAGTATACAAAATAAGTGTATGCCAATAATAAGGAAGTTTTCATTAAAAACAAAAAAGTTTTCCTCACTAGAACTAGTTTTTCGACCGATTGTTCCTATGTCAGCCATATGCTATAGTCATCCGATTTCGATTAAACTTAGTAAAATCATGGAAAAGCATAGTTAACTAAGAAATACGTACTTTGGAGGCGATCCCATTAAAAACAAAAAAGGTTTTTCTCTCCAAGACTTGTTTTTCGACCGATCGTTCCTATGACAGCTATATGCTATAGTCATCCGATCCGGCCGGTTTCGACAAATGTGCAGCGTATATGTAAAAAGACCGTGAGAGTTTGGTGAGGATAGCTTTAAGTCGAGATAGCATAAAACAGACGCAAACGGACAACGTAATTAACCAGCTGTATTGATGAATATATAACTTTATGTGGTCGGAGATGCTTTTCTATGCGTTACAAACATCCGGACAATTTTATAATACCCTCTGCAAGGGTATAAAAAGTGGGATCAAATAAATCTTTTTTCGGATCGGATTAAGAATTTCCGGGATTACCCTGTTTATCAATCCTGTTTTAGATTGATGTAATCCTGTTTGAATATATTTTTTGTTGAGGCAATGTACGATAATGATATTGATAAATTTCACCACTTTTGGTTCTGCCCACACCCTTTTTTTTTCAATGGACCCTTGCAGAGGGTATACCAAACTTTGGCCGAGCCAAAAAAAGTTAACTTTCCCCTATTTTTTTACTCTTGTACTTACCATAATTTTCGGAATAGCAGAATGTATCATTCAGATTGCATTCCTTGTACTTGTTATTCTCAATGGGCAGCAAATATGGATGACAGCCGCACTCCTTGACAATGGCCTCCGTTTGACAGTTCAACATGCAGGCAGCCTGTCTATAATTTCGTAATCTCAAATCATCAGAGATCAAACAATCACGTTTCCTTTCCGACAGCTCCAGTACTTCCGTCGACGAACTGTGCACTGGTGGTTTTCGGATAACAATATAAGTATTTTTAGAATGGTTATCCAATTTTGAATTCTAACAATAATTTCCAATATGATTTCAATATACGGATTCAAAGGGATCAGAGGTTAACTTTAACTTTAATACCTAACCTAAACTAGCTTTAATATTTCCCAATAAATCTTTCTTTCATCTCTGAACAAAAGATAAAGTACAAAACTGCAAACTCTATTTTGAGACATTTATGTACAAGGTGGGCCAAAAGAAGTCATCGGGCCAAAAGAAGTCCCCTATTGGAAGATGCTCTTATTTTTACAATAAGCCGCCAAAATATAAAGGGTAAATATTATATATATTCTACATCTGTCTAGTCCACAAATGTTAAAACAGATCTGACTTTCTCGGCTATTTGTAAAAATAAGAGCATCTTCCAATGGGGTGACTTCTTTTGGCCCACCTTGTAGTTACAACAAGAGAGGGAGCTGCAGTCGAGTGTCCCGACTCCAAAACACCCTGTTCCAGATATCTTTTTTTGATGTTTTAGGGGAAAGGGGGTAAATTTTCCAAATCGCAAACAAACTTGTTATTTGTGGATCTATCCCTTATAGTCTGTGAGATCGACGCGTTCATACAGACAGACGGGCAGACGAACGGCTAAATCGACTCGGCTTTTGACGCTGATCAAGAATATATATACTTTATGGTGTCGGAAATGTTTCCATCTCCCTGTTACATACAGTTGCACAACTTCATGATCTCCCTTCACCCATTTTAAATGAGAACAGGGTATAAAAACCGAGATGGATGGATTATGACCAGTTTTCTATTTATCAATTTTCTATGTCACCCAAATCAAAGCTTACCTGTGGGCGTTATTTCCACAAAACTCTCCGACTTGGCAGTAATTGTCACCGAAGAAGCCGACTCTGTTACATAATCCATGGGATGATGGACGAGCACAATCAATCCGGTACTTAAATTTCTCTCAGATCCTTCGGCTCCTATAATAGTCAGTCCGCCATCCATACCAAAAATATTTGCAGAAAAGGGTACAAAACTGGAATTACGTGGATTATAGTTGAACGAACAACAGGGACCCAAAAAAGCGGTGGTGGGTATAAACGATAAATACTCGTCGTCGGTCTGGTTGCAGGGAAACTCTAAATAACCCCAAAAGCAACGTTTGACAAAATCCGAACAGCCGGGACTGACAGCCATGGCAGCCTGCCAAATGGAAATGTTATTTAGACGAAGCACAGCATCGGTAAGTTTATAGCTTTCATGGGAGGGTGGCACAAAATTTTGATCAGTAAAGGCATTGAGAAACTCAAAACCATCAGCCACTTCGGCGAAATCATAGTCCGGTGGCATTTTTCTAAGAAAACAAAAATATAATAGGGTTAAGGACTTAGAACAAAATTTCAATTAGATTTATATTGTGGGAATTCAATTGCAATGTTAAATAACATTGAAATAAGACTAGCGCTCAAGCGCTTTGGTTCTGTGGCGGCTCTGGCCATACTTATCACGTCGGGGTCACCACTTATAGTGAATGAGAAGTCGAGTGAGGCTTGTAACACTCCCTAATAATATTTATTGTCTATTAGCTTAAATAGTTTGACTTAAATTGTTGGTGTTCCGGCCCGAGGCTCGCTGGACTTCACATTCACCATATAACCATATATAAACAGATAGTCCAGACCAGGCATGTAAGCAGGTTTTAACCACAAACGGTCTCGAGCTCGGAATATCGACATTTTATTTACTATAAACCGAACGTTGAACCAAACCAAAAGAACAGCTAGATAACAGTTCCGAACCAAATTGTCGGTAACAAAATAAAAAAAACGATAAATGAAAAAGTTAGAAAACGAAAACGAATCATCTCACGCTATTTTACGTATCATATACTCTCGCTTCTAAGTTCTTTGGCAAATATTATTTATCGATTACTTTAAGAATGATCGTCTCTGTGAACCTCATTTTCTGTTATCTGGTAAATAAGGGTTGAGAATTTGGCATTCAGAGATGCCTCTCAGATGTTAACTCCACAATTTTGACATTATGTGGGTAAATCGTAGGCCAAAATACGGTAAGAACCAAATCCTTCGCCCAAACACCTTGTACTTAAAATTTTTGAACATTAACCAATGAAAATATTTGGTTCGAACTAACCCTGGTCTAGACTGTAGTCAGCTTTAAAATACACTGCTAAAGCGAGGCTATCGAAAATAGGGGGAAGCAAAATTGAAAGCCGATCGTCTATGCACATCTGAATACTTTAAACCTACTGATTATTAGTTAGTTACTAAATATAGTTAGATTTCTTAATATTTGCCTCGAATGATTTCGTTAATTAGGTTTTACACACATTTTCTTGCAATTCCCAACTGAATATGACTGTGGTTTTCCCCTACTTTCTACTCACAGTGTTCTAACATAACGTGCCACTCGCTCCGTATTAACCACTTTAGGACTGCAAATGGTCACACCTGGAAAGGCCACATCCGTGATAGACAAATCATGTGAAATTGTATTCAAAATTGGATATGAATAGAATTTCAACCAAAGCAGCAATGTTAAGTAAATACTCAAAAGAAACAACTGCAGCAGCACCGAAGACCACACAAATCTGTTAGGAGGAATTTGTAATAAGATTAAAACAAGATTAAACTTCTTTGTAAATTCTCACCCACCTGGACCAGCTATGAGTACGATTGCGTCTTAGTAGCCACATGCCGCTCACCTTGGTCCGCTCCGCATACTCCCAAAAGGTGTTCGCAATGGCCACAGTCAGTGGGTGTGATTTCTGCTTGTGGACTAAAAAGCCAGCGTGCCGTTCTAGCCACTTGCCAAAAGTTAGTCCCTTCATTTTGTAGTTTGTACAGTAAAATGACAGGACTTGTCGGCAGCTTTTTATACTAGTTGGGAAATAAGTTCCAAGTAGTGTGCTTAATGAAGTAAAGTTTTTGTGGCTAATTAGGAAATAATTGACTTGTTAATTTGTTAAGTTTGTCAAACAAGTTTGGTCACTTGCTGAAAACATTAGGGAGAATATGAGACATTGACTTGGAGAATCAGACTGACATTAAGTAGGTACATAAGGTGAGCATACAAAGAGGTTAAGTGAAGAAAACATTACAATTAAACAAATGGAATTGGCTTTCACTCGGAACTAGAAACCTGCACGAGTAAGTAGAATAGTAAGAAAGAATATTTAACATAGAAACACAGAAGCATATTCGAATTTAGTTAATATCACTCAAAATAGAAAGGCGTTTCAATTTGTGCTTCTTTGTTAATTTTATCTTTGATCGTACCGGTCGTATAGAAATGGCTTAAGAAATAAAATGGACATATTTAGAAAGCTAGAGTCTGAAGAGCATAAGCGGTTTGAAGCATGTGATTCCAGCGAAGTGTGGAATTTCTTTGACAGAATTGCGAAGCCCTATACTTCCGAACTTGTTGGCTAAGCGTTGTACAAGAGCTGCAAACAAATTTTAATTTCCCAAAGGATCCAGTCCATCAATTCTGCGAAAACAAATATGTTACAAATGCTCGTTCTTATTATACCCTTGAAGAGGGTATATAAAAACCAAAAAAAAAAAAAATTAATTAAAAACAAATTAAGGCATTTTAAAAAATCTTGTTTTAGGTCAAATTAGTTTAGGAATCTATTGCCTTAAAATGGTGCCATTTTCCTAAACTTTTAGCATTTTGACGAGTAATGTAAATAAATTATGTATAATCAAATATTTAAAAAGTCTTTAGTGTTAACTAGCTGTATACCCGGCTTCGACTGGGTTCTTATTATTTTTAACCAGATACCAAATTTACAATTCTAGGATTAAATAATTTCTGATATGAATTGTCAAATGGCAGCCATTTTAAACAAAGGCTCGAGACCAAGTTTTTAATCTTCTTAAGTTATGCACGTAATTTTGTGGGGAGAATATGTATGTGGGCTTCTTCGGAAGACAGAAACTTTCCTGTGGTTTTTGGGGCGTATGTAGCTTACTGCGCCTCAAGTCGACTCACACCTCCATGGTAACCCGATGCTTTGCGCCTCTCTACCGACAGTCCTCCTCCAAGTTTCTTTGGGTCTGCCACGTGACCGCCCGTTGTTCTCTCTTTTTTCGCAAGGTATGTCCTATCCAGCTCCATTTCATCCTTCGTATTATGATGTCGACACTCTCCATATTCGCTCGTTTAAGTAGCTCAGAGTTCCGTATTCTATCAGGCCAGAATATGCAGTAGATGCGTCGCAGGCAACGGTTTACAAAAGCTTGTAGTTTCGCCTCTATGGAAGTTGTAATTTTCCAAGTGGAAGAACCGTATAAGAGAACTGGCATTACGTTGGACTTGAAGAGCCTGATTATGAGCCAGTGTGGATAGATCGAGCAACGCCAAACAGCTGACAGCATCCCATAGGCAGCTTTAGCTTTTTGAAGGCGCACATCTAAAAGCGACTACGCTTCCCTGGTAGCTGAATTGCTCGATCAATTGACTCTTCTTCCAAAACCAGAGCCTGTTCTTTGTCTTATGCGGGGGGTGTTGGCCGTGTTCTTCTTTTTTTTTTGCTTTGTGGTTTTACGTTTAAAAAATTTTTAAATATTTTTTACCCCTTTTTAAAATATTAAAAAAAGATTGGTCGAGATAAAAAAGTAAAAGTATGCAACACCAAAAAAAAAATATATTCATAAAAAACAAAACAAAGTAAAGTTTGTTTTTATTTTGCCTGTTTGTTTTTTAATCCTTTGTTTTTTTTGTGGAAACAAATACTTTGGTTTCTTACAAAAACCTAGAAAAAAACCTAAAAACCCAAAACAAAAAAAATGAGAGAGAAAACCGAAAAAAAAACGTCCAAAAAGAAGGCAAAATATTGAAAAAAAGCGAAAAAACAAAAAAATAGAAAAAAAACGCGTTCGCTTGGCACGAAACTTCCCAAAATCCCAAAAAAAATAAAAATATAAACACAAAAAACAAAAAAATTTTTTTTTTAAAAAATAAAACAAAAAAACATCGGAGAATTCTTATTGGCCCACCTTGTATAAACGATAGAAAATGTTTTTATGTCCCTAATGAAAAATCCTTTACATGCAAATCTAATCGAATTTTTGTTTTAGCTTTGGAATACAAATTGTTGATCAAAACATATATGTAAATGATTGCATAGTTATCAATAGTTTTCCAAAACGGATTCTGCAATTTGAACACCAGAATAAACTACTAGTATTTGCCAAAAATGAACAAGAAATAACTTTTTACTTCTACTATTACAAATTCCACGCGAAAATTGTCAAACGCTGGCAACTTTGTGGGCTGTCAAAGCTGCCCAACAGAATTTGAGGAGGCAACCAGACAGAGAGAGAGAGAGAGAGAGAGCCACCACCAGTTTCATTCTCAACTATGGTCCCATGACAAAGTAAGTTTTGAAGCTACCTGACTTTATTTTTTTGTGCTAATAAAAGTTTGCTCAAAAAATTATGCTAAAAAGGGTAAAACTTAAACCAACAAAATTTCAAAAAAAAAAAACGAACAAAATTATTGAGGCATGCTTTCATCATTAAAAATCTTTTACCTGCCATCTCATTTCAATCACCACAGACTCAGGTGCTAAAGTTTACAAATTGCCTAACATTTTGGTTCACTCTGCAGCAGGAAGGTGGGAGTAGTAGTGGCTTATCTCACCTGTAATGCCTGCCGCAAATCACACGCGCGTGTTTGCGATAAAAACTTTTGAGGGGAGGCAGAGACGTTTTTATTTTCAACTCGCAACTTTTTAGTTGGCCGCGTGAATTACAAGTAACACTGGTTCAACTTTAACTTGGCGCTGGATACCGCAGAATTAATTAGAAATTCAATCACTGCTTTTAAACACTGACAACAACCACAGTTTCGCTTCCTTTAGCATTTCAATAAAGTCAACAACTAAATCCATGTACATAAACTGGGGACCCACCAAAACTTCCATCTGACAGTAAATTCTTTGCACCAACTCCCCCCCTTCCACTGTTTGCGCTGCTCCCTGATTTCCGGCGCGCACAAGTTTTGATTTTTATTGGCACAGCTTAGGACCAGAAGATTTGTACACGAAAACTTTTTGGCGAGGAAGCACAAAACGTGCAGACACGAGCGGTTCGGTTCGATGGACAAACGGACAGATAAATGCACTTTAACATTGTTTCGCCAAGTGAAGTTGGGAGCAGAAAACTGAGTGTCTTTTATGCAGACGTTTTATGCAGTCCGGAAAACGGCAATATAAATGATACATGCATAAAAATCGAGATTGTTGATAGTCGAGAGGTTGACTTGGATAAAGTTTACATTGTAGATGGATGGGGTTGTAAGTAAGATAAAGAAAATCAGCTGACTTTGCTTTCAACTTTAAAATAATCCACTACTTTTCCAGGAAAAAGCAAAAATATGAAAGCTATTGGATATCGAATCGAAAATCAGCTGGAATGAGCATTAATGGTTAACTACTGTATCAGCCCATTGTGAATGAGAAGTATTTTCAATGAATGATTCGGTTCTTAACTTCTTAAGTGTTATCATACTCGAAATAGTGGGTCAGCGCAGAGCAATTCCCTTAACTTTATACACTTTCATAAGCTCTTTAGTCATAAGCCCAGGTAGCTAGTACTCTAACATAATTGGATATTTCATTCGATAAGCTATCTAATGTAATAAATAACAAAAAAAATCTTAAGCTCTAGTATTTACCCAATATTAGTCATGTAATCGCTAGCCAAGTGATAAGCCAACAAACGCCCAATCAATCAAATCAGCCATCTACATCTACATGAGGAGCAGAAGCAGACGCCCTTAACATTTATTTGCTTATTTGGACAACACTTGGCGATGTGTCTTACAAAACGCCATTGCCATCAATTTCAGCTGTCCGCATGACCACCATAAAAAGGCCATTGAATATTTGCATACACATCGAATGGTGAAAGCCACAATGCGCCAAAGGAGCCTTATTATAATCTGGAAAGTACATACAAACGAGAAGTGCGCCATTATCGTAAAACAAATAATTCAGTGAATGCGAAAGAGTCCTCGAGTTTCTCTGCCAATGCCATCGAACATTACGATTAAATACGATTTGTATCTTTTGGCCAGTGGACAGATATGTATACACATATGGAAAGTTGCCCCAGGGTGGCGGTGGAGGGTGGTGGTAGAAGAAATCCAACGAGAAATCCCGGCTAGATGCGCCAGCAGGCACTAACAAGGAATGGCAATGACAACTCAATACCAGAGATTCCATATTACGGCTCGGTGGCGTTGAGTCAGCAAAAAATAGTGGGCAAAAAAAAATCATGAAAATAAACTGACAAAATACACATTAATTGGAAATCGAATTTGGTATACTCTAAAGATTTAAACTAGATTTTTTTAGATTTTGGCTAGCCAAGTTGGTTGACAGCCGAATAAAACGGATAAAAGCTTAATATTAAAACTGAAATTGAGTCCAATGTAATTTACTTCCCTTCGCCAGATTTATGCCAGCAAACCAGTTACCACGTGAGTAGAGTTGGGGAGGTAATTTTGTACTTGTCTAGTTCAGGGATAAATACCGGAACCGTTAACCGAAATAAACCGTTTCAAATCACGTACCGGAACCGAAACAAATTTTGTTTAAGAACCGAATTCCGTTTACGGTTATTATTCGAACCGATAGAACAGGAACGAAACCGACACATTGGTACCGGTGCAGTTTCGGTTTTTTAATCTTCGCAGAGCTTAAATAAGAAATCATAAGCTGTCATTTACACGATGACAGATTTTCTTGACATTTTTCTTAGAAGGCTTAAAATTCAAGCACCCTTCTGTAAAGTGTAGCAGCTTGTCACGGCTTGACTTTGACATTGATAATTTAAGAACTACATCTTTTCAAGCCAAATAAGATTCAACATTGAGCATTAGCAAGTGAGCATTGGTAGTTTTTTATGGATTTCAAGTAAGGATAAAACTATTCATTTGATGTAAGCTTTTAAGCCTTAAGCTGCACCTAAAAAATTGGTATCAATATCAATTCGATACACGTTGTCTCAAATTGTAACTAAAACCAGTATCGTTTTTTAGTATCAACATAATCCTTGAGAGTAGAGCTGGAGAAACATCGATGGCAATATCGATGCATCGATGTTTTCATCGAAGCTAAAAACATTGATGGTTTTTTCCACTATCGATGCATCGGTCACAATATTTTTCTACTATATGTAAGTACATTTACCCCAAGTGACGTCTTTAATATAGATCCGCGATTTAAAAAGTGATGTCTTTGTTTCGATCAATGTTGACCGAGGAGCCAAAGCGTTCGAGCAGGAAAAAAACACATTAATATCCTAAAATATCCATAAACATCCAACGCCACCGCATAGTTCGACAGACGATTCTAAAAAGCCAAAGTTAAAAATATCAAACAAAAACCAAAAGCTTGCAGAGCAGCTGCAATTATCATTTTTAAGGCAATTCTTGAAATAAATGTCGTCTGGAAAGTATTGTTTGTGATCTAATAAATATAGTAATTGGGATATATACTACTAATATTTTTGTTTATTATGTATTCCGGCTGCATCCCCAGCGTCCGAAAGCAAATTCAGTAAACCTGGGTAGACCCTATCTGATAGACTCTGCGCCTGAAAGCCGAAGATTTTGGAGCGTTTAATGTTCCCGAATAAAAATTTGAATAATAATAATAATAAGAAATAATTGATCCAGAGACATTAGTGCTATAATATGTTTAATATACTTAAATTAAATATATATTTTTTATGAAGAAATGTACGTTCATAATTTATTTCTATTTAATCTCAAGCAAGAAAGTGCTTTGGGAAGGTACATTGTCAGACTCATAAAATTTGAAAAACATCGATGTTTCATCTATGTTTTACTACCAAAACATCGAAATCATTGATGTCGCTAGACATCGATGTTTCTCCAGCTCTACTTGAGAGTATCAAAATGATCATTTGGTTGTTGATTTGATACGCAAAAGTATCAATTTGAAACAAAAACATTTTTTATATGAAAGTTCGAAAATTCGAAATATCATGCTCGTATGTGAATCGAAGCCAGCTGAACTGGCAGACCAGTAGGCGCTTAACGATTGACATTAACAATTTTGATTTTAGTGCAAACACATCGGAAATTTGTTGAAACTAAAAGCAATGTAAAACAATCCCCCAGACGACATGTTGAAGACTAAATTAATGTATTTCAATATGGAGCACAAGCTCTATATTTACAAGGTGAGCAGCTAAACATATTCACATCGTTCCTTGCACACATTTGTAAATAACAAATATATCTTTTTTACAGAGGACGTACTCCACGCTATTTCTGCACTATCCAAGATGAGAGAATCAAAGTCAGCTTTAGTTGAGGCGTGGCTCGCATACGCTGCGATTTCAGATCCATTATTAAAGAAGAGCTGGGATGATCATAATTGGGGCAGCCCGTCAATATGTCAATGAGGTTCTTTCATACAGTGACTTCCATATTTGAATAACATTCGTTGAAATATAAGAGTACAAAGTTTCCCATAGTCATAAAATACGTTTTGTAATAATACAGAATAAAATAAATCAGTTTTTAAATGTTTAAGTTTTAGTTTTAATGGTAGTTTGCTGATAACTGAATTGGTACTTAAACTTGATAAGAAAAAATGTTAAATTGAGAAAAGCTAGTATCAAAATGATACCAAAAGTTTGACAGTCAAAATATTAAAATGATAATTGTTAGTATCAAATTGATACTACAAAATTAATACAAAATGGTGTCAGCCTGATACTAGCTAGTATCAATTTGATATTTTCGAAATATCATTTTGATACTTTCGTAAATATCAACTTTATACTTGGAGTATTAAAGAGTGTTTGATACCCAATAGTTTCAAATTGATGACTAAAAAGTGTCATTTTGATAAATACTTTTTTTTGGGTTTATGTACTCAGACAAACTAAATCTAGACCTTGCTAAAAATACAATTTATTTCGCCAAAATACCCTTCAATAGTAAAATACCACCAAATGTCAAACGGTCTTACTGCACTGTGTTTGTTTACCAAGTGTGATTCGATTACAATTAAATTGATTTAAATAATAAAAGTGCAAATGCAGGGGTTTTTGGATGATATTTGGCAGGAGAGCAGGAGTCATGGTTGTGTTTTATTTTGATTTTGCTGCATGCTGCAGCCATTGTTAAATTCATTTAGCAAGGGTAACTTACTAAAAAACTACAAACCATTTTTTTTTGCTTCTACATAGCTAAGCCTATAGCTAAAGCTGTCCGATTTTAGCCCATCAAGCTTTCGGCGCCACGCGTTTTTAGCTGGGTATGAGCTAAGGCATTTAGCTTGTCTGCGAACGGCTCAAGCTAAGAGGCCAGTTTTAGCAAGATTTTAGCTACCAATTTTTTTATATCAACTCAACCTCAGCTAAATCGATTTAGCTTGTCTGAGTACATAGCTTTAACTAACATTTCTAAACTGAACAAATGAGTTAACTTAGGATTAAATTTGCAAATATCTTAGGTATCTTAGGTCCTACTTTTCAAAAATGTCAGGTAAAATTTGCATTCGGAGACAAATTTTTGAATAAAAATTGCATATTTAGTGAGACCAATGCAAAAGTTTTGACTTTGTGAGCAATAGCATTCATGTGCTTTCAGAGTCGTACAAAATAAAATTCGGGTTATTTCACCAAATGCTGAAAATGTGGAAGTATCTTTGTATGGATTTTGATGAACGTGGGCAAAAAATGTTCGTAAAAGATTTTCCCATCATGTCAATATCTAAACCTGGAGCAATTTTTATGGAAAGACGGAAAAAAACTTAATGAAAGGCAGAGAAATCCAATTTGGCTTCGATGTGATTTACAAATCGGATCTTTATTAGATAGTGCACCAACCGATTCATTACTAAACAATGATTTTTTTGTCTAAAATATGTAGAAACTTATAAAAGCATACTAATCGAGGGTGTCCAGGAAATCTCTAGAGATTTTGTCTTCGGTTGGTTTGCAAATCGCTCAAAAATTCCGTCGGTGTCCCAGAACTGCAAGAGATCTCATTTTGTTAGTGGGAAAGAGAATTGGCCCAATTGGGTCCAAGATAATTGTCCATCCCGCAAAACAGGGTTGCATCGCCCGCAAAAAATGTCTTATGTTATAGTTCTTAATTAATTTGATGTTCAATTGAAATCTATTAAATGTGGTATAATTTGTATGATTCATGCTAATATTATAATTCAAATTAAAGTCATGTTACCCAAAATTAAAAATCAAAAATTCAAAATATTTCCGCGCCAATGATAAAGCCAATTTTGGCAAACCTAGGTCGGTTTGATGTTAAATTTTCAATATGGCGCTAGTAATGCCATACCATGTGGAAAGACGGTTTTGGTTGATATGACAGGCTTCGGTTGGTTTTGGAAAAAATTATTAAAAAGCTAATTACAATATTAAATCAAATTAAACATGATATTTATTTGAGACTGCCTATCTAGTTAAATAATGTTGTTTAAATTTACATACCTAGTTTTGCTTATCAAAATAGTGTTAGGGGTAAATTTTGCAAAATCTCTTCCCAAAACAGATTCTAGGACACCGAGAACTGGTATTGGGTTGGAATTTGGTTAGAAGAGATTTCTGGGACACCTCCGAATACTAAAACAAGAAAGATAGTCGGTCAAGCCCGACTATAACATACTCTGTAACTGTGAAGTGCTGCCCATCACCGTTGCGGCCGGTGCTGCCCATAATTGTTTGTTTTCCTTATAGCTCGAATATCGTTCATTTTATAGATCTTCGATCTATAAAAATGTGGGAGATATGACGTTTGATCTGCCTGCAAGTATAAGAATCATATGTTCCGTACAAGTCAAACCTCTATCTCTTACCATCTCTGAGATCTGTTTGTTCATACGGACAGACGGATAGACACACAGACGGACGGACAGACGGACACTTTTGCACAAACTTACAATACTTTGTGTACCTCTGGTACAGAGTATAAAAAGCTTAAATATTGAAACAAACAATGCCAGCTAGTTAGTTTTCTGAGAAACGATGTGGAATTAAAACATATTGCATTAAGATCTTAGATGTTGCTCGCTGTAATTAGCCGATGGGAGTTTAATTAAATAAGTACACTGCTTAATAAGTAAACTTTATTCGTATGTTAAAAGAACTAAAAATGACGTTTGTAGATATTTGCGAAAGCAGACTCCAGAGAATTGTCATTTGGTATTGGTATTTGGGTTTGTGTGAAAGGAAACAAGACAATGCAAATAGCTCAGTACATTTTGGTATGTTTGGCCTTAATATATCATTAGATATTTGTCAAACGACACATTAAAATTGTATTTTGTATATCAAAAACGGGAATTTATTAAAAGTGGCAGGGAACATGGAAAAACAATTAGCTTTGGCCTATTATGCACAAAGATGCCACTGTTTAGAATTGAAATAAATACATGAAAATAGGCTGCACTGCGTATGAAAAAACTTTGGAACCAGACAGGCGCGTCAAGAGGAAATACGGGTCCGTGGGGGATGTATCACGGGCCCCCATTTAATAAGAAATATTTTTCAACATAACGAAAATAATGATGAGTTTTGTTAATGTATAGATATCGCCAGACCAGTTAGACGCTTTTGTGTAGAACAAGATCTGTGGAAGTTTTTGACTCGCGATAAAAAACTGAAGGAGCGTTCTCCACTAGCGACTGTGACAGGGAGAGTACAAAAAATTCTGAAAGAAACGCAAACACTTGAAAAAAAATTCTGAAGGTTTTTTGAGAACACAGTGTTGAGCAATCCAAATTGAGGAAGGTTCTTTTCATTCAAATTATCTACATTTAAATGTTTGAGGTGGACGATTTCATCTTTCAACTCTTCAGAAACATCAGCTTCGTACTTCTTCGTAAATTCTTCATTCAAATTTTTTACTGCTTTGAATCTTTTCGTCATTCCTGCAATGATCGAATCGATGATGCTGAAGAAAGTGCTGGTCTTGAATTTTTTTTCTTCAGAAATAATGTCGATTTCTGGACTTGCCTCATCATCCAAAAATACTTTTGCGCGTTTTCTTTTGCGAATTGTTGGCAAAGTTTCAGGAATGTTCCATCCTCTTGCGACAAGTTTACATTCACTCAGAATGAGACCCCATCGATTTCGTATGAACTGCAAATCTGAAGAAAAGCCTTCAGATTGTCATCTTCAACGTGTATAGTAGCTACTCTTGCTTGATAGCACTCAAAATTTTGAACCAAATCGACGACATCAAAATACATTCGAGCGAATTCTTGTATTTTTGAATACCCTTGATGTCCCGGAAAGTCTCCGCTGTCAAATTGAGTTCCTTCAGCTCGTGAAATGCTTCTTGTATTTTAGAAAGATATTTCGCGAAAGGTTTAACGGCGTCAACTCTTGCTGACCATCGTGTATCGGACAAATTGTGGAGGGAAGACAGAATTTTCTTTCAAAGGAGTTCCCATCGACCACTGAATATATGTTTCTGAATGACTCCGAAAAATGTTTTAGCTTTTGGACAACATTCAGCGGAATCGTCTTTGTCCCCGGCAGTCGATCAATGGAATATTATAATTGCCCAAAGTTCCTCGAATCAGGTTCGCGATATCTCGACCAGTTTTTTTATTACAATCATTCGGAAGTTCTCCAGTCCTACGTAGTTTCTCTATTCTCTATACTAAGTATTACCGTCGATAATGGAGGAATATGGTTAGAGCAAAAGAACTTTTAAATGACCTAACGTCTGGTTGCGAAGAAGAGAAGTTTATAAAAGCAATATTCAAAACTAAGAGCTAAAAAATATTGACTTAACTATACTAGCTGTTCCAACAGCTCAGGTACCAGTTCAACGAGCATTTTCAACACTGAAGTTTGTTCTTTCTGATCTTAGTGCTACTTAGTATAGACGAACAGCTCCTGGAAGATTTAATGGTTATTAACTTTAGCCAAGTAGTTTATCAGCTAATGGATTTGATAATAACAATTACTTAACCTCGGAATATTATAGTTAATAAGTCGAAACTGGGGCTCGAACCAAAACCTTAGGGAGTTTATTTAGGTTTTCGCCAAAAATCCGGCCCCTCTCAGAAGTTCGGGCCCGGGGAGAAACACCCCGTTCCACCGTTCACGTCCATCGTCGAGCAGTGTATCAATATGTCGTGCCTCTTTTCATATTGTTAATTAAATGACGTATTGTTGATTTGCTTGTCCATTGAAATATCAAAAATATATAAATTTTTCTCTCTAAGACCAAAGAATCATTATTATTATTTAAAAAAAGATGGATTCGTGGATAGGGATCGAATTTAAGTTAAAGTTTTTAGTACATTTAACCATTACTCTGGGTCTAGGGAAATCGGATATTTTATTCCATACCCTGTGTTTGTTTTTGGCCTTTCACATTGTACTTTACCTGGAAATTTAGTTTCCTGCCCATCACTGCACATGAGAGAATAGTAATCCGAGAGCAGCATGGCACTGCTTTTAGCTTTGCTAAGCAACGAGTTGAGAAGATAACGAAAACAAAACGACAGAAAATAATTGAAACACTTTTTGGCCGCTTGCAGATAAAATAGTTGAAAACTGAAAATGAACTTTAACAACTGAGGCAATAAGTAAGGCATAACTTATTAATTGATTTGTGTATGTGGAAATGTTCTCTATTTCCCTTTTAGCTTCCCTTAGCCACCATTTTAGATAGAGTATGCAAAACGCTCCACAGACTATTCAAATTTATGCCAAATGGTAGTTTTCGTTTGTATCCGTAAAGTTGAAAATCAATTTAGCGGAATGCCAAAAGTCTTCGAGCCTAAAAACAAAATAAGTTGCCGAGCCTCAACACATGTATTGCACATATTTGCTTTAGCCGTGGGAGGGGCGTGGCGGCGCTCGGGAAGAACCTTGAACAGCAACTCTTACAAATGCCCTGCCTGGGCACTTTGCATGCTCGGCCCAATTGATATTTAATGGCTTCACGCTTCGACGGGGAAAACAAAATAAAGTTTCGAGTGCCTACGAAAAGAAAAAGGGTCGCAAAATATTTAAATGTCTTTAAGAAAATATGAGGATGGCGCCGACTTGAACCCTTTCACAGCTGTTGCCTTCGATTTGACTTTCGAAGTAATCCGATTAATAGCAAGCCCGGGGACAGCAGATAACGAAGGCGGCAAGTCTTGAATAATTATTATTTTTTTTATTATTTTCGAATCCAGAACGGAGACGCAGGGAATTTTCTCGTAGCGAAAATTGTTTCGAAATTCTCAGAGCGGCCTCTGAGACTGTAGTGTGACCAGTCAACAGCAAAATGACATATGCGGTTTGTTTAAAAAAAAAATAGGGAAAGTTAACTTCGGTACACAGACAAAAAAAAGATCCATAAAAGATCCTTTTGGAATGGATATTTCTTAAATATCCTTTTTAATCAGCTTTAATACCCTTTCAATCATCCAACGGAGATGAAAATCGTCCAAAGGATATGAAAAATGGACATCCTTTCGACCATTTTTAGCTCCGTTGGATGATTAAAAGATATTAAAGAAAAATCCTTTCCAAATGGATACGAAACAAAAAATAATATCCTTTTTTTCTCTGCTTACCGTCGAAAACGATATTTTTTTCTAAAATTTTCGACCCTCCCTTCTAAGCGAGCTATTCTGTATAGATGACCGATTTCGACCAAACTTAGTGGAATTATTGAAAAATCATTACAAACTAATTCGTACGAAATTTGGAGGCGATTAAAAGCAAATTTAAAGCCATTTCTCACTAGGACTTATTTTTCGTACTACAGCTACGTGGGCGGTCCCAGAAATAGCCGACCTAACTACTAAAACACAAAAATTTATCATTTTTATACCCTTGCAGAGGGTATTATAAAATTGTCCGGATGTTTGTAACGCATAGAAGGAAGCATCTCCGACCACATAAAGTATATATATTCTTGATCAGCACGACGAGCTGAGTTGATTCAGCCCTGTCCGTCTGTCCGTCTGTTTCTATGCTATCTCCTCCGTCAGTTTTAAAGCTATCCTCACCAAACTTTGCACGAAGTCTTTTGGTACAAATACGCTGCACATTTATCGGAACCGGCCGGATCGGATGACTATAGCATATAGCTGCCATAGGAACGATCGGTTGAAAAACTAGTCTTAAAGAGAAAAACTTTTTTGTTTTTAATGGAAACACCTCCAAAGTACGTATTTCTTAGTTTACTATCCTTTCCCATGATTTCACTAAGTTTGGTTGAAATCGGATGACTATTGCATATAGCTCCCATAGGAACGATCGGTCGAAAAACTAGTTCGAGTGGGGAAAACTTTTTTGTTTTTAATGAAAACGTCCTTTTTATTGGCATATTCTTAATTTATATACTTTAACACATTTCTACAAAGTTTAATCAAAATCGGATGACTATAGCATATAGCTGCCGTATGGAAGATCGGTCGAAAAGAAGTTCTAGTGAGAAAACTTTTTTTGTTTAAAATGGGATCGCCTCTAAATTTCATTGTAACAAACAGTGTTTTAAGCTATTTTGGGACATTACTTTTCTATAGGATCCATAAAGATTTTTTCATTAGACTTGGAAATAAATACATTTTAATTGCGAAATTTGGAGGCGAAATTCAATTAGACATAAAGTTTTCACTTCGTCCAAACTTTGTGAATGTTCCAAAGTAAAAAAGGTATGCAAGATAAGGACTTCACTAGCTAGTTTTCGACCGATCGTCCTGGGAGCTATATGATAGTCATCCGATTTCGACCAATCTTTGTAGAATTGTGTAAAAGTGTATAGATTAAGTGTGGCCAATGATAAGGACGTTTCTAAAAACAAAATTTCACTAGAATAGTTTTTACCGATCGTTTGGGAGCTATAGCTAAGTCAGATTCGACAACTTTGTAGTTTGGTAAAAGTATATAAAAAAGGTGAGAAAGGACGTTCTTAATAAAAAAAGTTTTTCATAGACTTTCGACCGATCGTCTTGAGCTATAGCTATGTCACCGTCGACAGTCTAGTGTTAAAGTTATTGTTGTGAAGGGTTTCATAAAAAAGTTTCTATAGAAAGTTCGACCGATCGTTCCTATGGAAGCTATATGTATAGCGTCGCAAACTGTAAGAATCGCTGGCGTTCCATTAAAAACAAAAATTTTTCTCTTTAAGCTTTTTTTTCAACCGAACATAGGATCCTTTTAGGTCGATAAACTTTTCCCAGCGATGTTAAACAGCTTCGATACCTTTTTTATAATAAGAACTGTGAAGCTCTTCAAAATAGGCATTAACCTCGGACTCCACCTCTTAATTGTTGCCAAATCTTTTTCCTCCGAGCCATTTTTTCAAGTTTGGAAATAAGAAATAATCAGAGGGAGCTAAGTCTGGCGAATAAGGGGCGTAAGGAAGCAATTCAAATTTTGATTCATTAATTTTAGCGCATAACTTTTTCATGTCCAATTTTTCGGTCAATATGCGATGTACAGCACTTTTTGAAATGCCTACACATTCAGCTAACTCACGAACTTTCAATCGCCGGTCACTCAATACACATTTTTTAATTTTGGCCACTATTTCTGAAGTGGTCACCTCATTTGGACGCCAATTACGATGATCATCTTCGCAGCTCAAACGACCTCGCTTAAACTCAGCCACCCAATATTTTATTGTTGTAAACGAGGGAACAGAATTACGTAAGGTAGAATCCAGCTCCTTTTTAATATTGGTTGGACTAAGACCTTTTATCTGAAAGTATTGTATCACATAACGATGATCAATTTTGTCCAAGTTTGCAAATCAATAACAAGCGTTCTCTATTAAAATCGACAAAAAAAAAACTGTGCAAGGTAAAGGCACCAAACTTCAAACTTAACCTTTTAATAGTCGGAACTTCCCCTTTTTAATATTTTTTGTGAACATTTTCCAACACTACTGTGATAGGTCGGCCATTTCTGGGACGGCCCTCGTATATGCTATAGTCATCCGATTTTGACAAAACTTTGTAGAATTGTGAAAAAATATATAATGTACAAGGTGGGTCAAAAGAAGTCATCCGATGTTGTTTGGCTTTCATTTTTTTTTTAAATAAAAAACGTATATTCTGTTTTTTGATTATATTTATTTGAACCTTTAGAATTTTATTGGTCATTTCGAGAAGATGATATCGGCCAAATGGGCGCCGTTACAACTGATTGCCATACGGGCTCGTTTTATGGCATTTTTCATCACTTCGGCAAGAACTTCGGGCTGCAGATTCTCGCACTCGTGTCGAATGTTGTCCTTGAGGGCTTCCAAGGTCTTGGGCTTGGTTACGTAAACACGGGATTTCAAAAAACCCCACAAAAAAAGTCTGGAACGGTTAAATCAGGCGATCTTGCAGGCCAGTGCAAATCGCCAAAACGAGAGATGAGGCGACCCGGGAACGCCGCCTTCAGAATGTCGGTGGTGGCTCGCGCAGTGTGTGCCGTTGCTCCGTCCTGTTGGAACCGCATGTCCTCCAGTCCTAATTCGTCCAATTGCGGCAGAAAAAACCCGGTTAACATGACCCTATAACGCGCACCGTCCACTGTTGTCGTTTGACCAGCGGCGTTCTCGAAAAAAAATGGCCCGATGACTCCTCCAGCGTGAACAGCGCACCATGCAGTCACTTTGAGCGGGTGTAATGGCTCCTCGTGCATCACTCGTGGATTTTCGGTGCCCCAAAAGCGATAGTTTTGCTTGTTCACGTACCCGCTGAGGTGGAAATGAGCCTCATCGCTCATTATGATTTTGGTCGAAAAATCGATTATTCATGATTATTCCGCGTTCTTGGGGAGTATATCGATCCATGGCTTGTTCACTTGTATTCTACATCTGTCAAGTCCACAAATGTCAAAACAGATCTGACTTTGGCGGCTATTTGTAAAAATAAGAGCATCTTCCAATAGGGTGACTTCTTTTGACCCACCCTGTATGTGTTGTCCAATGATATGGACGTTTCCATTGAAAACAAAAAAGTTTTTCTCACTAGAACTAGTTTTTCGACCGAGTGTTCCCAGCTATATGCTATAGTAATCCGATTTTAATAAAACTTTGTACAATTGTGTGAAAACATACCAAATAAATAAATGTCAATTTAAGGGACATTTCCATAGAAAAACAAGAAAGAAAGTCGGTCAAGCCCGACTATAACATACTCTGTACCTGGGAAGTGCTGCCCATTACCGTTGCGACCGGTGTTGCCCATAATTGTTTGTTTTCCTTATAACTCGACTATCGTTCATCCGATCTTTACCGTTCCTTTGACGGATCGATAAATAATCCTGATTACTAAATATGTCGAAAAGGAACGAACCTTCTATCTATAAAACTGGGTGATATGACGTTTTTTGCGGGGGCGTTAGGGGGCGTGGCAAAAATTGAAAATAAACTTGATATGCCTGCAAGTATAAGAAGCATAAGTCCCAAACATGTCAAACCTCTATCTCTTACCATCTCTGAGATATGGTAAGACAGACGGACAGACGGACTTGGCTATATCGACTCGGCTGTTGATGCTGATCAAGAATATATATACTTTATGGGGTCGGAGATGCTTCCTTCTGGCTGTTACATACTTTTGCACAAACTTATTATACTCTATGTACCTTTGGTACAGAGTATAAAAATAGAGGAAAGTTAACTTCAGCTCAGCCGAAGTTTTATATTCCCTTGCAGCTTCCATTGAAAACAAAAAAGTTTTTCCAACTAAGACTTCTTTTTGGACCCTACTTTTCTATGGGATCTATAATATATAGATGTCTGATTTCGACCAAACTTGCCAAACTTGGAAATCATGGATAGCGTAATACACTGTTCATTACGAAATTTGGAGGCGATCCCATTTAAAACAAAAAAGTTTTTCTCACTAGAACTTCTTTTTCGTCCGATCATTCAAACTGCAGCTATATACTATAGTCATCCGATATTGACAAAACTTTGTAGAAATGTGTTAAAGTATATAAAATAAGAATATGCCAATAAAAATGACGTTTTCAATAAAAACCAAAAAGTTTTCCTCACTCGAACTAGTTTTTCGACCGATCGTTCCTATGGGAGCTATATGCTATAGTCATCCGATTTCGACCAAACTTTGTAGAATTGTGTAAAAGTATATAAAATAAGTGTATGCCAATGATAAGGACGTTTTCATTACAAACAAAAAAGTTTTTCTCCTGGAACTAGTTGTTCGACCAATCGTTCCTATGGCAGCTATATGCTATAGTCATCCGATTTCGACCAAACTTAGTGAAATCATGGGAAAAGATAGTAAACTAAGAAATACCTACTTTGAAGGCGTTTCCATTAAAAACAAAAAAGTTTTTATCACTAGAACTAGTTTTTCGACCGATCGTTCCTATGGCAGCTATATGCTATAGTCATCCGATCCGGCCGGTTCCGACAAATGTGCAGCGTATTTGTACCAAAAGTCTTTGTGCAAAGTTTGGTGAGGATAGTCTTAAAACTGACGGAGAAGATAGCATAGAAACAGACGGTCCGACGGACAGACGGACAAGGCTAAATGAACTCAGCTCGTCATGCTGATCAAGAATATATATACTTTATGTGGTCGGGGATGCTTCCTTCAATGCGTTACAAACATCCGCACAATTTTATAATACCCTGTGCAAGGGTATAAAAATTACCACATTAAACATTCCTTAGGGTATGTTTAAAAAATCAGTCGTAAATGTGTAATGTTTTGAAGTGTTGTAAAATTTTTCATCGATACATTTCGAGATTTTAGTCTTAAAAATATGCGGTCACACCAGCAAACTGCAAATTATAAAAAAAAAACTGGAAGGCAATTCAAAGCACTGGAAGAATGTTATGACTCCAAGCGTTTCCGCAAGGCCCCGCGCCCCATTGTGGAGCGGCTGACCAGCACGCTGATGTTGAAGGGACGCAACAATGGCTAGAAGCTGTGTTCCTGTCGCACTGTCAAGCGCTCGCTCGAGATGATTCATGGTGCATGTGTCGCCCTTGCGTCGCGTTAACCAGGTCATCAGTTTGCTGTGCACTGGAGCACTTGGGGATGTCTTCAGGAACAAGAAGATCATTGCCGAGTGCTTTGTCAATAAGGTGATCAATGCTGCAAAGGGTGCCTCCAACTCGTACGTCATCAATTCGAAAACAAGAAGAAGGAAACATAACAATTCTAGTGACATGCTTACAAAAAATTTGAAATAACTCAATTTAACGATTCCGTAGCTTAACGGGGGGATTTGAACTCCCAAGATTTTAAAACATAAAAAATACAATCAATAAAACTCTGTCTTTAACAAGACTTAAAGAGCCGTCATTACCTACTCCAAACCCTTTTTTAATTTTCTTTATTGATGCAGTAATTTTGCATACTACTTCTAAGAGGGCCAAGTCAATTTTTCGCTTATTCAAAGCTTGTTGCACCCTTTGTCTTGGCATTTTCATTTTGTTTTATACTTAGTAGTCAAGTTTTGGCACTCAAATAATAGATCTTCAGAACATCTGGTTTATAACCAATTTACACTAGGGCATAAAGGCTGCCTTTACTGAAAATTGCCTTAAGGCAGTCGGTAAAGTGTGACTTTGTCATACATTTTGTATGACAGGTTTTTACAATAAAAAGTTGGCCCTGAAAATTACTACAGTGAATCACAAGGGGTCGCTCATTAGCGCGTGTGTGGTAAATTTACGCTTTACCTTTTTTTGATAGCTAGTGAATACCCTAACTGATTTCTGAATTTTAAAAATAAACCTTAATTATTTTGTTCAGCATAATACGACTTGAATTTAATATTATTTATCAACCCTACGAAAAAATTGCTGCTTTGGGTTAAGCAAAAAGTTTCAAACTGAAAGGGTCAGCTGTAAATTAAATTTGTAGCCCGTCCCTCCTCTTCAGACAACCACTCAACAGTTTTTCTATGCATATTAAACGCGTGGGTCGCTGTCAAAATCATTCATTCGATAAAGTTAACTTTAACAAATTTAAACATAAAATATAATTATTACAATTAAATAAAATCCAATTTTTAATGTTCGATTCTCTTAATAAGTGTGAAATGTCAGTTTTTTGTGTTATTTTAGCGGATTATTTGTGTGGTCAATTTAAGGTTGTAAATAACAAAGGGCAACACATACAGATTCATGCTTAAAAGCAAAAAAGTCAACAAGGTTTCAACAGACAAACAAGTCTAGGTTATGGTTTTTTTCAATGAGTGCAACAATATTTTTGTCTTTATTTTGTTTGCCCCTTTTTTTCCTTGTCAAAAGTGGTACACTCTTAAGAGGCTTATGAACATCGCCTAAGCTGGCTTAAATGCAGAGTGCGTTAATTTAATGACAGATTTCAAGGGGATAAAAAAACAGCAGGAATTGCAAATGAGACAACCATTCAAACATTTAATTAACTTTTTCTAAGCTGAAAGTTGTATCAATAAAACTTTACTTACCTTACCAAGTTGTGTTGGTTAACACTTTTGGAATGTTCTTTATAGTCTAGTTTGTAGAAAAATAGCAGATCGCATGGAGCTGATTGATTGTATTGGGTGTACGAATAAGTTAAATGGGACTTACAAAGAATGGCAAAATGAGCAATAAATATTGTCTGACGATTTGATAACACTTTTCAAGTCTAAAAACTTTATACACTGTGAGTTTATCGAAGAACTTAGAAAGTACGAGTATAACCCTAAAATTGAATTTTTTAGAAAATAATTTCTTAATTTTAGAAACTCAGTGTTTTTTTTTCTTAAATGAAGAGGAGTTTTTCTAAAAACTTTCTTAAGCTAGGGGCAAATTTTCCCTTGAATTCAAAAAATACAATACATATCACGGATTCTTAAAATAGGTCGACAACCATTAATGTTAGTAAAAAGCCCTTATTTTAGGAAACCATTTCTTAAATTTAAAAAAAAATAATTTAGAAAAATTAATGTAAAATTTAGAAAAAAAAAAAAAAAGATACCGCTTGCAATTCTCAAGTTCTAGTTCCCTACAATTGAAACATTAAAGGCTTGCTTAGAAATTCGCCAAAAAATATTGAAAAACAAGAAGGAAAGTCGGTCAAGCCAGACTATAATATACTCTGTATCTGTCAAAGATTGCTTTAAGGTATGTGAAGTGCCGTCGTTGCGGCCAGCCATAAAACTGTTTGTTTTTCTTATAACTCAACTACCGTTTATCCGATCTTCACCACTCCTTTGGCTGATCGATAAATAATCTTTATTAATTATAAATCCCAAAGGTACGAACCTTCTATCTATAAAACTGTGGGAAAAATGTCTTTCCAATTTGCAGTGGCGGGAGGGAGCGTGGGAGAAATTTAAAATAAACTTAATCTGCCTGCAAGAATAAAAAGTTTTTGTCCCATAGATGTCAAACCTCTATCTCTTACCATCTCCGAGATCTGTTTGTTTAAACGGACATGGCTAAATCGACTCTGCTGTTGATGCTGATCAAGAATATATATACTTACTTGGGTCGGAGATGCTTCCTTCTGCATATTACTTACTTTTGCTCCAGCTTAATATACTCTGTGTACCTTTGGTACAGAGTTTAATTAATGTAGAAAATCGCCCTAAAATTTAAAAAATAAAAAGACACCGCTTATAATTCTCAAGTTCGAAAAGTGGGCAGCTGATGTTCGACTTGCTGAGTGCTTAGCATTTGACTGCTTTTCTTACTGTGACTCACGCGTAGTCGCATATAATAAGATGCCTTGTACATGTACAAGATGAACAAAACGCCTTGTTCAAACAATAAACATTGGTAAATAAAAAAACTTCTGTGTACTAAAAAAACGTTTCTTCCTGGATGTAAGAGTATGTTTCTTCATAACGTTAAGAGACACTGGGACTCGAACACGGGACCCTCTGATTGAATAAGATTCAGCCATTGTACATGTAATTTTTTTTTTTTTAATTTTATACCAATATTAATATTATTACCTTAAATACCCAAATTACTTCTCAAACTATCCCAAACTCTCCCTTTGAAGTAGAGATGATAATGGACGCAAAATTTTCGACCAAAATTGAATTTCGCAAATTATTAAACCGTCATCTGCCTGTAAAGAAACATTTTGCAATGTTTACACGCTTGCCTGCGCAGGTTTCTAAGTTTAATTAATGGCCGGGAAAAATACATGAGAATTGAGGGCGGTCATTAGGTCTAGTTCGCCGTCGGAGCCGAGGTTCGTTACAACGAAGGGATGGTTTTCTGAAAATTTTCCTTTAGCTGCTTCTTCCTTAGTCTAGTCAGGGGGGGGCTCAATCACCAAAAGTTTGAACTTGATCTCCGAGACTACGAGACTCGTATAAAGAATGTTGCTCATTGCCGCACCCATAATCGAATTTGGCTTTAAGCTTGAAATCTTTATGCTTCTCAGGTTCATGGTGAAATGTTCTTAGAATTCTTCTTAGATCCCGACATATTGACCCGCCTTTTTGAACACACTCGTTCTTGAGAACCATTGAACGCATCCACTCCAACTTGACAGCTATGTGACAAGTGATATTTATGCTATATTAGTGCATCAAGTGATTTTGGCATCAGTTTTTTCATGGCAATCATGGAAAAGCGCTCGCTCGAAAATCGTGTTGTAATTGACATGCATAAATGCATTAATCTGTCGGATGTTGCGCCCACTGAAAAGCACCCGAAACATTGTGTATCGTACCAAGAAGTTATTTAAGGGTACTGATGGAATAAAAGAACGAGCGAAGTCCGGCCGCACAGTGCGCAACCGCCACAAGCTATCAAAGCCTTGCAAGATCGAATTCGTCGAAATACTCAGCGCAAGCATAAAATCAGGTCCCGAGAGATTAATATCAGCAAGGACAGCTGATAAGCTTGCAAGAGACGCACCGGCCGTTTGCTCACAACAGCATTGAAACAAGAACGCAAGACCAAATCGAGAGCATTGTGCCGCCAGTGCGCGAACAATGCCTACACCCGAATTCTGTTTACTGACGAGAAAATTTTTCCATAGAGGAATCGCTTAATAAACAGAACGACAGTGTGTATGCTGTGTCATCAAAACCAGCGTCCGAACTCATTCCGACTGTTCATAGAGGTCACCATTCGGCTTATTTAAAGGTTTGGTGGGGAGTCGCCTATGTTGGGGTGGTCTCCAAGCATCATTTTTGAATAAGGAGTCAAATTTTCGACGAAAGTGTATCAATCCGACGTTTTGGAAATGGTTGTGTAGCGTGCCAGCACGATTTTTTTTTTGCATACAAGCCGTGCACAGAGGGAAAAAACCGAGAACATTGGACTCAAAATGAGCACATTCGGTCACAAAAACTAATCATGACCGGATTTTCTCACTTTAAGAACACTCAAGAACTTTTTTTTGAGAACGCATAATTTTGATGTGAGTTGATATGTTCCGTTTTTGAGAACATTTTAAAATACAAAAAATTTAGGTCCAGCTCCACCGCCAGGTCAAGTCCAGTACCCCGCCGTCCAGTCCATGTCCTGATCCCCGTCAAGCAGGGCCCCCGTCCGGTCCTTCGCCGTCAGGTCCATGTCCAGACTACCTCAGCACAGGTCCGAAGAGACATCGCTTGGTACAACTTCCTTTCCGCCTTGGTTATTTATTAAAGAGTAGTAGTGTGTGGTTATTTTTTTTTTAAGTTTTGGCATGGTTCTGGAACGTAGCCGTTTAAAATTGTGTTAACAAAATTGTTTTATAATATAAAGTAAAAGTTAGACTAAAGTTAGGAGCGGAGGGGTCTACTAGAAAGGTCGAGGGCGAGAGGTGTTGACAGTCTCCATTATAGTTCATAGATACAGGTCGTTCCGGGTGGTTCGTGAGTGTCGGTCTTCTATGTAGGTTCAAAGGCTGCATGTGTTTGGGAAAGTAGCGTAATTTAAGATCCGCAGCGTGACGGAAACAGAAGTAGTGTGTGTTTACAGGTAGTTCTCCCCAAAAAGGTGACTCGGTTAGTTCTTTACTTAATAACGGTGAATTCAAGATATGAGAGTTTATAAGCAAAGTCATATAAATAAATTTTTGTGGACTTAACTGGGAGTAGACCCAAGATTTGGCGCGAGCACCAGCGGCGGCCGTCGCGACGCGTCGTAGACGGTTAGGATGCCGCGTCTGAAGACGCACGTCTAATGCCTCATATACTTTTTGGTGGGGTGTTTGAGGTGAGCTGAATTGTGCTCATTTCAAGAACATTCGGAACATTTGTGCTCAAATATTTGAGAGAACATTCTGTTCATATTTTGAGATGAAGAAATCTTATTTTCTGACCACGTTTTTTCCCTCTGTGTGGACCTTTCAACAAGACTCCGCTACCTTTCAACAAAACATGGCTAAAACCATGTACCGAACTCCATTTCTACAGATGATTGGCCTGCTGGTAGCCCAGACCTGAATCAATTTGATTTCCAACCGTGGTCCGTTCTCGAGGCTATGACTTTCTCTACTCGGACCCGTGCAAAGAACAATTTTCCATTACTTGAGGTGCGCACTGCGATTGATGAGTGGCCAGAGAGACTTCGGGGTTGCTGGAAGTCACAAGGCGGCCATTTCAAATGCTGTATTCTACGAATTGCAGCCATTGAGTGACTGAATAAAAAGAAAATTTAAATCTAGGATTGTCTGTCTACATGACCAAATTCGAAACCTCTAGCTTTTACCATCTCTTAAAACTGTTTGTTCATACAGAAATCGGACTTAAACTACTGCATGGGGTCGGAGATGCTCCCTTTTTTGCATCACAAACATTCCACCAATTTTATTATACACTCTGTAGGAGCATAAAAAGTTAAATCGGTTTCGAATGAGTCCTAAATAATCGGAATTTGATAAAACTTCCAACGTTTATGCTCTGACAAAACGGACGGAAACAGTTTTGTTGTCTCCTTTGGACAATGATGTTTTACTAGGTCATAAAAAGTCCTAAGCCAAATCCATGATTTGCTTCTGTTGGCCTACAACCTGCGCCAATTAACAAAGCAAAGTAGAAAACGTCTCAGAAATGAAGGGAAGGATGTAAGAAAGGAAAGCTTTGCGTGTTAGACAAACATCTAATAAAAGGGAAACACAAGCAGACGGTCTGTCTGTCTGCCTACGAAATTACACTTTCCTCCGTAATGAGGACTTATGAGTGCGTGAACACATAAAAGATAAGAGGGGGAAAACAGAGACGGAAAATGGGAATTGTAAGTAGGTTCTCCACACTAATTGTTAGTTATAGTCATTTTGTCGATTCAATGCCCGGATAAATCACTTAAGGCCACGTACTGCAGTTTGATACACTCAAACTCATTACCAGAGCTCGTCCAGATTCCCTTCTCAAATGCTCTCCTTTCAATCTGTTTGTCTTTGTTCAAGAATATATTTATGTTAATTACGTTTCCACACCTCAATAAGTTTTCGTATTAGTGTTCAAAGGGAAATAAACTAACAACTTAACTGCCAGGAACTCAGTTTGTTATGGTAGGAATCTGTGGAACTCTCCTTTCATTTAGACATTTTGATACCCAAAAAAAAAGGAAATGATATGTGGATTCAGTAAATCAGGCGTAAACTATTCAACTTCTCCATTCTATCCATTTCTACAGGTTTTCAATTACAATTACCTAATTGCGCCCACAAACAGTTCAACATTAGTACCAGCTTCGTATTCTGATTTCGAGTTCCTTTGACCAAAAATCGAAAACCACATTTACATTTGCATAAATTGTCGGTGCTTTGACCCAGTTTAGTGGCACGATGCAGTCGCCACAAATTATCCTCTGGACAAAGTCGAAAATATGCCAGCAAACGGTCAGTGCTTACAGTCAACTGATTTAGTGGCCGATAGGCCCAGCTGGCAGAGAATGGACAGGAACATGGATTAACCATTTTGACTTGGGCATTTATTGCCTGCCAATAACTTCTCGGACAGGCCGTTTGTTGTGTGAATTGGTAGGGCTGAGCATGCTTACATACTTACACAGTTCAGGGGGGCCTGGGATTGGCATGCCATAATCAAATTTTGTGTGTATTTAGGGGCGCTTTTGTGTTGTACAGATGCAGATTGTGTTTATTGCCATTCCATTTGTCTAAATAAGCAAATACTTACTTTATTTGGCACAATCATTAAATCACAGCATTATTTTAGTTTTCATACCAAAGAGATTCATTTATTGGTACAATTCTCAGTGACAATATCAAAGTGCAAATGCAACGTCCTGCGTTGCTTTTTCATTGGTTGGTTATTTATATGTAAGTGTATTTAGCAAAAATGTAATTTAAGTTCTTCCTGTCTAGGCTAACGTTTTCTAGTAACGCACACGTTCACTCTCATAGCGCTTGATTAGACTGAAAGAGGAGAAATGTTTGAAATTATTTTAATGAAAAACAAATCAAATTTCACAAAGCACGAAAACACTTACAAGTGCTGAGGTATTTTTCTTTTTGGTGCTGTGTTTTGAAAAATTAAACACTTAATGCTTGTGATTGCCATTAACACATTCCAAAAATAGCAGTACAATTTCGTTTCTTAGAATAGTTCTAAGAGTGCTACATTCACATTTGTGCGCTTGATTTTTCCTCTTTTACTTACTGACATTTTGATGGCAAATATGTTTTATTTTAGTTAGGGGCTTAATTCAATGAAACCTTTAAAGCAGCAACAACAAAAGCTGGCCCAATGTCCAGCCAGACCGTAGCTAAAGATGTTCGAACAACAAAGCTGCATAACGCAGTATGCCCAAATGCCACAAGGCAGACCCATAACACGTTGCAAAAATCATAACTTTTGAACTTCTTCTTCTTCTTTGGCCATCACAACCGTTTTACGGTCTCGGCCGCTGCCACTAATGCCCGCCACTCGCCTCTGTCCCGAGCGACATTCCACCAGGAGGACACTCCCAGCTTCGCAATATCTCCCTGCACCTGGTCGCGCCATCTCCGCTTCGGTTGACCCTGCGGGGGAATGCCTCCCAACTCGTTCGCATGCCGACTGTACACCCGTTTTGCTGGAGCGCTATCATCCATACGGGTAACATGTCCAATCCAGCGCAGCCGCTGTTGTTTTATGCGCTGGACAAGCTTAGTGTCCCCATAGAGCTCGTACAGATAGACTTGGGGGCGCGGGCGGGGTGCGGGGGGTGGGTTGGGGGGTGGGGGGGGGGGGGGGGGGGGGGGGCGGGGGGGGGGGGGGGGGGGGGGGGGGGTGGGGTGTGTTCGGGGTGCGGTGTGGTTTTTTTGGGGGGGGTGGTGGGGGGGGGGGGTGGGTGGGTTTGGTTTTCGGTTTGTTTTTTGGGTTGTTTTTGGTTTTTTGGTTGGGGTTTGTTTTTTTTTTTTTTTGATATTTCATTCGGATGCGAAATTCGCCGCCAACGTTTAGAGGTCCATAAATCCTCCGAAGAACTTTTCTCTCGAACACGCCAATTGCCGCCTCATCCTCTTTTGGCATTGTCCATGCTTCTGCGCCGTATAGCAGGACTGGGATGATAAGCGACTTGTATAGCGCAATTTTCGTTTTCCGAGAGAGGGCTCTGCTCTTGAACTCCTTATTGAGCCAGTAGTAACATCGGTTTGCAAGAGTAATTCTTCTTCGGATTTCCAGACTGGTGTTGTTGTCGCTGGTTATCGTCGTTCCGAGGTAGACAAATTCCTTAACAACCTTGAAGTTGTAGTCTCCCATTGCAACAGATTGTCCAAGCGGGGACTTACTGCGCGTTGATTTTAGGTATTCGTCTTTTTCTCATTTACCGCTATGCCCATAAGTTTTGACTGCTTCTCTATCTCTGAGAACGCCCGTTTTACCACAGATTCGCTTTTGCCGATGATATCAATATCATCGGCATATGCAAGTAGCATGTTATCTCTGGTAAAGATGGTGCCCGTTCTGTTAGCATTTGGGCACTGGCGCAGTATGTACTCCATCAGCAGATTAAAGAAGTCGCACGATAAGGTATCACCCTGCCTAAAACCTCTTTTGGTATCGAAAGGCTCGGAGCGGTCTTTTCCTATTTTGACGGAGCTTTGTGTGCTTCTCAACGTCATCATGCAAATTCGAACGTACTTTGCTGGAATACCAAAGGTAGACAGGGCTTCAAAGAACTTTGACCTTATCGGCGTGTCAAAGGCGGCTTTGTAGTCAACAAAAAGGTGGTGGGTGTCGATATTTCTCTCTCGGGTCTTCTCCAGGATTTGTCGCAATGTGAATATCTGGTCCGTGGTGGATTTGCCAGGTCTAAAGCCACACTGATAAGGTTCAATCAGTTCACTTATTCTCGGCTTTAGACGTTCACATAGGATGCATGATAGAACCTTATATGCAATGGGAAGGTGACTGATCCCGCGGTAATTGGCGCAAACCGCAGGGTCTCCTTTTTTAAATATTGGACAGAGTACACTTAGATTCCAATCTTCGGGCATGCTTTCTTCGGACCATACTCTGCATAGGAGTTGGTGCATGCACCTTGCCAGCTCCTCACAGCCAGCCTTGAACAATTCAGCGGGCAGCTCATCAGCGCCAGCAGATTTGTTATGCTTTAGTCTTTTTATGGCTAACAAGACTTCATTATGGTCCGGCGGATCTATCTCTATGTTATCGATTGGTGGTGTTGCTACTTCCCCAGAGGCCGCATAACCTCTCCATTTGTCTAGTGCCACTTCCGGATTTCTGACCAGATTTCCGTGCTCGTCCTTCAATAGTGTGACTCTGGGCTTAAAACCTTCGGATAGTTGCCTAATCTTTTGGTAGAATTTTCGAGTCTCACTCCTTCCGAACAGCACTTCGACTTCCTCCCTCATGCGCTTTTCCTGCTCATTTTTCTTCCTTCTGAAAAGGCGCTTCTCCTCTCTCCTTTTCTCCCGGTATCGCTCATTAACAGCCCGCGTTGCTCCCGACTGCAGAGTTCTCCTGTAGGCAGCGTCTTTCTCTGCAGTAGCGCGGCGGCACTCATCATCGTACCATGACTGTTTTCGGGAGTTTTCGGCAAATCCGAGAATCTCCTTGGCAGCTGTACTCATGGAGTGTGAAATATGCTTCCACTGTTCGTCTACACCAGAAGGGCCAGGTGGGGTTTCCCTGAGCAGCTGGGTGAGTTTTTGGAACTTACTGAGTTCTTTATTTAATTTTTTCGTAATATTCTGCAAACTTCAAAGATTTTTTTGTTGTCAAGTTCCTAAGCTTACGTCCATAAATCAGGGCGTAACTAAATCGTGAGTCTCAATCTTTTGATCTTTTTGTCAAATTTGATGATTTATATAAGAATATTTAAAAGAAAATCAAGAGCTTAAAATATAATTTTTAAATACTCATTCTGATCATATTTGGTAAAAAAAAACCAAACATTTTTTAAGTTTTTGTAAAAAAAAATTTTGAGAGGAAAAAATTTTAAGTCCAAAAAATATTTTTTAATTTTGTCATTCTACATGCATATATTGATCTTATTAATTGGTAGCAGGATAGAATTTATAGTAAAAAAGTTTTTCAGTAACATCTCTACACGCGTTCGACTTCTTTCACCGCGAAGCTCCCTTTATTTTTCGAGGTTAGGCCAGTTTTATTGACATAACTTCCGCAAACGCAAACCGACGCAACCAATTTTACTCAATTTAGATCAAGGTCAGGCATTTTCATATCTCGTGTGCATACGAAAAATCTGAAAGCAGCACTGCTCCCTCACACACAGTATAAGCAGTATAAGCTGCGTGATTTGCTGCTCCGCGACGCAGTCGTTGCTACTGTAATTGAGCTAAGCTTTTGCGCTACTCTCACACACACCAATGTAAAAAGGTTAATGTATTGTTTGCCTGCCTTTGATTTAGATTAGCGATGTCCAAAATTTCAAAAGGCAGCCACGAATGGTTGGCAAGCCAAATTCTGCCGTCGTCGCAGTGACACATATATATAGAGAGAGAGAGATATGTGTATTCTATAAATAGAACGCTCGGCAGCTTGCTCGCGTACAATGCGCGTGTTCGGCTGCATTTGCTCTTACGACTCATGTGTTCGGCTGAAGCTCAAAAGTCAAACGCGCAGTCATTGGCCATGCTGCATTCGATGAGGAAAGACCATACAGCGCATGATTTTTACACTACACCGAAAAAAATGTTTGATCTCAATTGGGAAAATTAATTATTTTTCATTGAGAATATGGATGGTAACGCTTAATGTTTATTGTGCCATTACGTTGCATGTCGCTTTACCTTTAATGTTATTAAAAGGCACTACCAACTTTACCACGGGGGTTATAATGAAATAAAGGGGAGGGAGAGAGATTTAAAATTTTTTTTATTTTTGTTATTTTTATTTGTTCAGTGCAAAGCAGTAAAACGTCACACTGCCTTCGTGTTTCACTGCTTCGCACACAAGCGCAACGCTTTCATTGTGTGAGTTTGGACACCACTGATCTATACATATTTATAAAAGTTAAAGTATGTTTGTAAGTCTGTATATATGTTTCTTATGGTCGTCTATACCGTTGAACCGATCTTCACCAATTTTATACAGTATGTTCGCATCGATCAGGAAAATGGTCCGAAAACCGCGAAATTTCCAAAATAATACCGTTCATCCGATTGCAACGACACTTTGGGGAATGGTTGAACGCTTACCCGGAAAGGTTTCTAAGTTGTAGAAATTTGCGGAAAATGGTCAAAAAAACGCGAAAATTTACAAATTTATGGTTTTGGTAAAACTTTGGGGAATGGTTCGACGCTTGCCAGGGAAGATTTCCAAGTAGAAGAAATGGTCGGAAAATGGTTCAAAAACAGAGAAATTTGCAAAATGTTCGATTGTGATGAAACTTTGGGGAATGGTTGGACGCTTGCCCGCGAAGGTTTCCAAATTGAAGAAATGGGCGGGAAATGGTCCAAAAACCGCGAAATTTCAAAAGCTATAACGTTTATCCAATTGCGTTGGAACTTTGAGCAAAAGTTGGACGCTTGCCCGCGAAGGTTTCTAATGTCCCAAAATCGCAAAATTAGCTAATTTACCTATGAGTATTTATGAAAGCGCTTAATGATTATAAAGGGTGATTTTTTAGCTATTATCTTTTTGGCAACACCGGTTTAAACAGCTCACGCACGTTTCGTGTTTTGTTTCACTGTCAAACATCTTCAGTTTGGTCTATAATTTAACCATGAATCGTCTTACAAACGAACAACGCTTGCAAATTATTGAATTTTATTATCAAAATGCGTGCTCTGTTAAGAAAGTTCATCGCGCGCTTCTTCCATTTTATGGTCAGTTTAATCGACCCACTGAAGCGGCTATTCGGGCTATTGTGACTAAATTTCGCACCAAATTTACATTGTTGGACATTAAACCATCAACACGCTTACGTACAGTGCGAACTGAAGAAAATATCGCAGCTGTAACGGCCAGTGTTAATGATGACCATCAATTATCGATTCGTCGCCGTTCGCAGCAATTGGGCCTCTGTTACTCAACAACGTGGAAAATTTTGCAGAAGGATTTAGGTGTGAAGCCTTTCGAAATACAGCTGGTGCAAGAATTGAAGCCGAACGACCTACCGCAATGTAGAACTTTTGGTGAATGGGCTCTTGGAAAGTTGGCCGAAAATCCAAATTGTGTTCAGCGACGAAGCTCATTTATGGCTCAATGGGGACGTAAATAAACTTTTGCCCAAAATGCAAGAGCTTGACTTGCATGACATGTGGTTTCAACAAGACGGTGCCACATGCCACACAGTACGCGCAACAATGGATTTAATGAGAGGCGAGTTCGGTGAACATTTTATTTCACGTTCGGGACCGGTCAATTGGCCGCCTAGATCGTGCGATTTAACGCCTTTAGACTATTTTTTGTGGGGCTATGTTAAAGCTCATGTCTATACAGACAAGCCCGCTATAATTGACGGATTGGAAGACAACATTGAAGCATTTATTCGTGAGATACCGGCCGAAATGTTGGAAAGAGTATGCCAAAATTGGACTAAGCGGTGGACCATTTGAGGCGCAGACACGGTCAACATATACATAATATAATCTTCAAACATTAAATTATATGGACCGTACTATCGATTCAAATAAAGATTTCATGCATTTTTCTGAATTTTATGTTTTTTTTTTTGAAAAACTTTCCTAAAGCTCTTAAAAATCACCCTTTATTATAAAACTAGCTGAATACCCGGCTTCGCACGGGTCCTTATGTTTCTTAAGAGAGCGACTGTCTTCAAGCTATTGTTGGCTGCAAGTCGCCATAAACATTTTGGACCGTTCGTTCTTTTTCTTTATTTAACCATCTTTATAATAATCTAAACTCATGAGTATTTTGCAAATTTCGTGACTTTTTTGACCGTTTGGTTTATACCTCCTATTTACCCATCTACAATCCAGGCTCAAATCAAAAACTTGAAAATTTCGCAATATTTTGGACCGTGTAATTTTCAGCTTCCATTTACTAACGCCAGCATTGTAATATAAGCACTAAGCGCTTTCATAAATACTCATAAGGTTATTTTTAAAATTTCGCGATTTTTGGACCTTAGAAACCTTCGCGGCCAAGCATCCAACCATTGACCAAAATTTCTTCGCAATTAAATGAACAGTATAGTTTTTGAATTTTCGCGGTTTTTGGACTATATCCCACACATTTCTTCAAATCAGAATCCTTTGCGGGCAAGCGTCCCAACATTCTCCAAAGTTTCACAACCATCGAACATTTTCGAACAAGCGTCGATCAATTTCCCAAAGTGTTAGCGAAAACGTAAATTTTGCAACTTTCTCGGTTTTGGGACCGTTTTCCGCAAATTTTTTCATCTTAGAACCTTCCCGGGCAATCGTTCAACCACTCCCAAATTTTCTTTGCAATCAGATGAACGGTGTAATTTTGCAAATTTCGCGGTTTTTGGGCCATTTTCCGACCATTTCTTCTACTTGGAAACTTTTGCGGGCAAGCGTCGAACCATCCCCCAAAGTTTTACCGAAACCGTAAAATTTTCAATTTTCGCGGTTATTGGACCATTTTCCGCAAATTTCTTCAACTTAGAAACCCTCCTGGGCACGCGTTCAATTCATTCCCCAAAGTTTCATTGCAATCTTATGAACTGTATATTTTTCAAATTTCGCGGTTTTCGGACCATTACACAGACATGAGACATAGCCTATGACACTTTCCTGATCGCCATGAACATACTGTGAAAAATTCGTGAAGATCGGTTCAGCGGCTTAGACGCCCATAAGGGACAAACATACAAACATACTTTCACTTTTATATAGATGTATAGATGCTGCGTTCACATCATTTTACAAAGTTTTCTCGGATGACCACGGATGAAATCGGATGACTTAAGCATTAGCTCCCATAGGAAAGATCGGTCGAAAAATTAGTTCTACTGAAAAAAACATTTTTGTTTTTAATGGAAGCGTCCTTGTCATTGGCATATACTTTTTCTTTATACATTTACATAATTCTACAACGATTTGCCAAAATCGGATGTCTATAGCATATAGCTGTAGTAGGAATGATCGGTCGAAAAAGAAGTTCTGGTTAGAAAAATTTTTTTTTTCAATGGGATCGCCTAAAGCCGAAGTTAACTATTATAAAATTGTCCGGATGTTTGTAACGCATTGAAGGAAGCATCTCCGACCACATAAAGCATATATATTCTTGATCAGCACGACTAGCTGGGTTGATTTAGCCATGTTCGTCTGTCCGTCCGCCCGTCTGTCCGTCCGTCCATCTGTACGTCCTTAAGAGCTTACGATTATCCCAATTGCAGCGTTCTGTAGGCAGCGTCTTTTTTTGCAGTAGCGCGGCGGCACTCAACATCGTACCATGACTGTTTTCAGGGGTAATCGGCGTATCCGAGATCCATGGCAAAGTTTGAGATGGAGCTACTTACTTAGTATTTGGGGGCAATAGCTGTCGAAATTGACTTTTTATATATTCTGTAGACATGGCACCATAAGTTTACCAAAAAACCAAAAGAACGTGATGCCTTATCGGAAAATTAACCCTAGCACAACTCTGCCTCGTACCTTCTTGTTGTACTTTTCGATTTACTTTTTACTAAAACGCTCAGAAACCTAAAAATGAACATAATCTTCAGCACTTAAACCCCCAACATTCACATACACACGCATTTGGCTTACATTTCAACATTAATGGAATTGATTTTATTTACATTTAATCTACATTCAAGTTAAACCTATTGATATTCATTTGCCAATTACCAAGTACGGAGAATTATGGGAATTTGACCATTTAGTAAATTATTATATAAATGCCAATTTATTGCATAGTTCATGGAATAAATACGTAGCTTAAATACAATGACCTACACTTAATTAACACATCACAACGAATAGGGAATAAAATAAGCTTACTTGCTGGTTAACTACATCAACATATTCATATATCTGCGTGTATGTATGTACAACAGGGAGTGAGCCTTGGGCTAAGCAAAACAAAAAGCAAAATTGTACATAGCCAAATTATTTGGTGTCCTGTGAAATCAATTAGTGCCAATTAAAATTGGTCAGCAGGTGCTGCAGTACACAAAAGGTGAGAGATCAATTGCCGAAATTCTGTGCATATTTAGAGCTGCTCATCGGCCTGTAAAGGGACGACCACGTCCTCCTCCTCCAGCAGCTCCACAATCAACGTGCCTCACCTTTTCTCATTGATAATCGACTGACGACCGGCAGAGCAGGCAGCTGGTCCTGTGCCAGCACCATTGCCATGTTGCAATGGCATTGAATCCTGCCTGTGGAAGCTGCCACCCCGCCCAGCTCCATTGCCGCCTCCCCCTCCGTTATTGTTCATGTGCAGTGAGCCGCGCAGATTGCCTCCACCTCCCGCTCCGCCCACATAGGTAGAGCGACGCATGGACATAACGCTGGTGTTGTCCATAATCCCAGTGGCTGTGGAATGCTGTCTCAGATGTGGCTGCCGTTTGACGCAAATGCAGCAAAGATAACGGTTGAAATGCTGACGGAATACGCCCGACACACAATAAAGGGCCACGGGATTAACGCACGAATTGAGGAAACTGCAAATTGAGAAGGGTGAAAGATAATTAGAGTGCAAACTGAAAAGAACGGTGGTGGGGGAGGGGAACACATGGGTTGGGGAAATTGGTTTGAATATTCTAGAGCTTTAACTTTGCGGTTTATTTGTATAATAGATCAAAATAACCTTTGTTTAATAGTCAAACGATAAGGGTATACGAAAACAATCATTTAAAAAAAAGGGTTTTTTTACCAGCACAAACAAATCATCTAACATAAATCAACAATCACAATAAAAGTATTTGACTGCTGGTGAACGGTTTTTGATAGAATTTACAGTCAAACAAATTATCGATATTTTTTATTGGGGAGGAAGTTTTGAAAGAAGTGCCGCAAAAAAGATAATATAATAATAAAATATAAATAACATCAAGTACAATCCATTACATTGGATGTGACTGTCGTCAAAAACGCCGATGTGGCGAAATTTCGACCTCTTCGCTGGCGACTTGGTTGTCTCTGGTTTGCCCAGATTGGCTACTTGTAAGCGAAGAGGAGAACGAGGAGTTTCATGCGGCCAGGTTTGAGAAATCAACTTGGGGGTCTTCTTGCAGCTCTATGATAGACTCGGAGGAAAGCTGTCTCCCAACCGATTTGGATGAGATGCAGAGCACAGTTTGCGGGAGGACCCAAGATTATGCTGCCATCGTCTATGCATTGCACTGAGAGCTTATATAGTGCACATGCTGCAGCAGGATTGGCCGTGTGCCGTTGAGGTGATCAATAAGTTCCAGCAGCAGCATATACCAAATGCCAGTGAAGATGTGCAGCTCTGGATCATGCTGGAGGTGCTGCAGGCCATACCGGAGCAGGCACAAGTCATACACACCTCGGTGAAGCGAGTCATCTTTAGGGCAGACCTGGGCAAGCGGGTGCCGGTGGTGTGGCAGAACATGTGAGACGTATTTAAAGCTGCAAATGGGACGCTGTGAATGGGACGCGGTGGGTGGCTCCATGGGGGCTGGTGGTAGTCGGAAACGGTCACCTACTGATGAGAGGGGACTCGTTTTGCCAAAGACTGGAAAAAGCAAAGACGATTCCTGCATTTTGTTTTAATTTCTTCAAAATTAATTCTTTGTTTATTGCTGGCGTTGTTTGCTATCGATAACAATCACAAATCAATCATTATTTACACCAACACAATCACAGAACATGATTGCCCACGCCCGTTCACCAGCACAATCTAACAAAATTAGTCGATTTTTGGTTATTGATTTATGCTGGTGAACACGCCCAATAACTTGGCTTTGCTTTTTGCTTTTCGGTTTAACTTGTACTACCCCACAAGTTGGGACAGAAAAAAAAAAACTTTTTTTGGTTTTTTTTCATAACTTTCATAACTATTCAAAAATATTTTCCCAAAGGATTTTCGAAAAATCGAATTAGTTAAGAAGATATAGATATTTTAGTGACTCAAGGTGACCCAAAATGTCCAAGCAACTGCAAACTTTAAAAGCGCTTTTCTCGAAACCACGTTTTTCAAAATGGCGGCCGCGATTCTGCCAAAACTACTGGACCGATTATGTTCAATGAGGTGTCAAACGACGCAGAATTGTCGTCATTCTGGCCTGAACCTCCAACTTTTAGATACAACAATTTTTAGTATATTTTTTACACTCATTTTCAAAGTGCCACCATTTTGTCCAAAATTAAGTTTTTTCCAAATCTGAAGTTCAGGCCAGAATTACATCGATACTAAACCATAATCTTTTTTCCTTTTTGAATTCGGATAACGGAGTGACCTCGGATCACGGACGCCATGGGCGCACTTTTTTCCGTACCACTTTTCGCAGACCAGAAACTTTTCAGCCAACGTCACAATTTAAAAACAAAAAAAAAAATAAATTTTCTTTACGCTCGTAGTTTTGTATACCCTTGCAGCTTCCATTGAAAACAAAAAAGTTTTTCAAACAAAGACTACTTTTCAGACTTTTCTATATAGATGTCTGATTTCGACCAAACTTGGTGAAATCATGGAAAAGCATAATACACTGTTAATTACGAAATCCCATTTAAAACAAAAAAGTTTTTCTCACAAGAACTTCTTTTTCGAACGATCATTCATATTGAACCTATATGCTATAGTCATCCGATTTTGATAAAACTTTGTGGAAATGTGGTAAAGAAAAATATGCCTATAAAAAGGACGTTTTCATTAAAAACAAAAAAGTTTTTCTCACTTGAACTAGTTTTTCGACCGATCGTTCCTATGGCAGCTATATGCTATAGTCATCCGATTTCGACCAAACTTAGTAAAATCATGGGAAAGAAAAATAAAAAAAAAATAAAAACTGCAAAGTTTGGTGAGGATACTAAGATAAAATGATGGAGGAGGTAGAATTAAAACAGACAGATTGACAGACGAAGACAGACGGCATTAATGAACTCAGCTCGTTATGCTGATCAAGAATATATATACTTTATCTGGTCGGGGTGCTTCCCTTCAATGCGTTACAAACATTCGCACAATTTGTAAACTCTGCAAGGGTATAAAAATTATAACTTTCGGCTGAAACTGAATCTATTAATAGACGCATGTGAACTTAAATAGGAAAACATTTTTTTATTCACAAGCTTCTATTCCGTTGCATTAATGCTGCTTATATCAGGGAGGCAAACCTGTCCTGAGCCCGGTACCTGCCAAATCAGAACCGGAATTGCTACTAATTCCAGCTGATAACATGACGAATATAAAAAAAATAAAAAAAAAAAAAAAGTTAAAGTAAAAATAGATACAAAAGAAAAAAAAAAAAAATAGAGAAAGAGAAGATGCTTAAGAGAAAAAAAAAGAGGTGATGGAGAAAACGGAACAACGCAACAACCAGGGGAAGAAAAGAAAAAAAGTGGAAGAAGATGGAAAAAAAAGCGGAAGCGAAGAGTGGGAGGCCCGCCCAAAAAGAGACGAAGAGAAAAAGTGGGGGGGACACCCCACAAATAGTTGAAAGTAAAAAAAAAAAAAATAGAACACGAAAAACGATCAAGAAACCAGACCTTCGAAAATGCTGAACCGAACCGAAAACCACAAATGACAACGGTTCGGTTCAGTTAAGTTCACTGGCGAGTCTCAAGACGTACAAATTTTGGGAATTTAAATCGAATTATTACGATAAGTCCTTATCGATGCCGGATTTATGTAGCACCCAACCATTTTGGAACATGTGATCCCCTACACCTCCTGCAATTGTCCACCGACCTCTTAATATGCCAGTCATAAGTTAATATTTCTTCTTCGAAAGTTCAATCAATTTGTTTGACTATCCCATTTCCTTTACGGGGCAATACTCTCATTAGTCTATCGAACTTGTTCACCTCATTCCAACTTTAGCCTCCTGTCTTTTAAAGTGATATCATTATGGACGAAACCAGCAGATCCGACTATTCAAGTGTTCTCTAGGAATTAAATTTCTAAATGGTCGAATCAATCAAAAGTTCGGGAAAAAGACACTTTAGATGAGTATTAATATTTATGAAATAGCTTTCTTTTAGAAAATTTTCAGTATTTTAAGGATTAGCTAAACCAAATAGAGCTGGTACAAACAAAAATTTAAGTTAGTAAGTTCCGAAAGTGAAATTGAGGGCGATCCAAGAAAATACTGGAGTCTTAGAAACTTTTTCGGACAGCTTTTTTCCGCGCAGACTGGGTCTTTATACTTAAGAAAGGTTTAAAGGCTTGAGAGTCGTCGAAATTAAAGACGATCCTTGAACAGAAGTGCGATTTTGGCAACTTATCGGACTGCCTTGTCTTCGAAAGTCTGGTAAAAAATAACTTTCCGGACAGATTTAAGCTAAGTTCGGGACGTTATCCATAGATCCTAGAAATAAGTTTTTGTCATATCGTAATTTCAAAAGTCCATGAAAATATCGGGTTGTTATACTTAAGGATTGTCTTTAAGGGTTGAGAATTTGACAGATTTTCGGCATCCATCGCGACATAGCGCAGATTTGAGGGAAGATCGTGATTATTTGCGAAAACGGGAAGTGGCCTTCATTAAAATTATTATAAATTTAGACTGAACCACTGAACCGAACCGAAACCGCGGTTCAGTTGGCTTCAAAAATCATGTAATCAACCGAACCGGTGGTTCAAAATCTGTGTGAACCGCTGAACCGAACCAGTCCTTATTTCCGATCGGTTTGTAACCCTGGCTTATATAGACGATTGTTAATGGCTGTTGGTGAGGAAGCGTGGACGTGGTGTGGACATTAATTTGATTGTTAAGATTCAAATCCCAAAGCTGGCTTAAAATTTCGTCCGTTTGTAATTACCCCATTAATGAAAAACGCAAAAAAGGGCCATGTATTTACAATCTATAAACGATTCTTCACTCCAAACTCAGTATTGCTTTTGTAAAAGAGAACAAATGTTAGCTTAAATGCTTTTTTCAAATTCAAAAACTTAAACTCAGCTTCTTAAAGTGAATTCAAATTGGTCTTGAGAGGCTATAAAACGAGTAAAAGTTGTTTTTCTTAATGTGAACTCAACTCCTGTGGTTTTCTTGATATTAAAATTGTATTTTCGCTTTGCCTTAAAATGCAAATGGCTTTTTCGCTCGCGAACTGGAAAATAAAGTAACTTAAAAATGGCTGACACATTATTTTGCGGAAATTTAATGGCGCTCAAAGTACATGGGTGAAGGAAGCTGTCAACAAAAATAAATGGGCCAAAGTGCGGAGAGTATGGGATGGGCGGGAGGGGTTGCGAATTGCATTCAAAAAATGTTTCAATTAAAAATTATGCCCCTCCTTTTGAGAGTCAAGAGCCTGCAGTCATGCAGCACTATTACTTGCTCTTTTGCTGTTGCAGCTTTTGGCTCGTAAATTGTGGACCACATGTCGCCACCCTGGAGGAATGCGCTTGCCTTGGCTTAACTTTCTGCTGACTGTCTGCCCACTCACCTCGTACAGAATCCCATGATGCGCACAAAATGCCAAAAGTCATCGAAATCCTCCTCGGCCGTTGGATAGAAATGATACCAAAGTTCGAACAGATGATAGGGAAAGAAGCAAATGAAGAAAACTGTCACAAAGACAATTAGTCAGCAGCGTTCCACCTTCCTTCCAGAATATGTTTGTACTTACCCACGACAAAGGCCACCACCATGCGCGCCACGTGGCGTCGAGCTCGCGCCTGGGTGCGACTTTGTATGCTCAACTGTTCGCCTGGCATGTCCCGGGCGCTGATGTGCAGCCGCTTGGCCATCATGATGTAAAGTGCACCGATGATGGACAGAGGTAGTATGTAGTACATGGAAGCCTTGGCTACCACCATGTATCTGCCAGTATGAAAGATTGAAGAGGAAGAAATGTCAAAAGTTACGAGCTTTGAAAAGAAATTTACGACACTTTTTTGGGGGGCCCTTGTGGTAATGGATCTTTAAGCACGTATTGTGCAAGTATTAAGCAAATGCAGTTTCCCTTTTTGTGAAAAAAAAAATTTAATAAGTCCTTGCCGAATATTATATACCCTGTATATTGAAAAATATTTGCAGTTTTCATTTACAAGGGACATTGTTAAATCTCCGTTTTACCAGTTTTACTCTCTCACTGTACTTGTGTCTAAATTTTTAGTATTTTATCTACAAAGAAAAAAATAGAGAATTTCTCCTAAGAATGTTTGATGTCAGGCGTTCGATAAGAACGAAAGTTCTGGTTCCAAGAGTGAAATTCTTGAACCAAGTAAGAATTTTTGATCCCGTTTTTCTTGATAAAAAGTTTTTTAAAAAAAGAAAGGAAGAAACATTCTTAAAAAAAAAAAAAAAAAGAATATTAAAATTTTAGATGTTCTATTTTTGAATCAAGAGCATAGTGCATTGCACAGTGAGGAATTTTTAGATTTTTTTTTAGTTTGCAAAATAGTTGGAATTTATTAATTCTACATACTCCAAATAGATTACACTTTGATATGGCGAAATATACTTTTGAAAAGACCCACCGTACGCTTCTGAGCAGGTCGAGTATAGCATTGCCTCATACTTGGTTTCATCCCAACACCCCCAAAATCTGAAGTTATGGCCCAAAACCGCTTTTTGCAATTTTTTACTCATTTGAATTGAAATAACTCGCGCATGGACTCTCTGTTTTTTTATAGCCTTTAAAATTCCGATAGCGACGAGAGGAATCTAAAGTATGATAATCAATGGTTTGACAGATTTAGCTTGATGGCTAAGATAAGCGGGTTACAGAACTGGCATTTTCTCCTTTTTTTTCGAAATGTCTGCTTTGACCCACACTTGTTTCACTACTCAATTCTCTGCGATTTTTTTTAAGTTTTATTACAAAGGGTGATTTTTTAAGAGCTATAGGAAAGTGTTTTAAAAAAAAAACACAAAAATTCAGAAAAATGCAATGAAATCTTTATTTAAATCGGTAGTACGGTCCATATAATTTAATGTTTGAAGATTATTTCATGCAAATATGACCGTGACTGCGCCTCAAATGGTCCATTCACTTATTCTAATCTTGGCATACCAACATTTCGGCCAGTATCTCACGAATAAATGCTTCAATGTTGTCTTCCAATACTTGAAGGGGGGCTTGTCTGTTAGACATGAGCTTTAACATAGCCCCACAAAAAATAGTCTAAAGGTGTTAAATCGCACGATCTAGGCGGCCAATTGACCGGTCCCGAACGTGAAATAAAATGTTCACCGAAATCGCCTCTCAATAAGTTCATTGTAGCGCGTGCTGTGTGGCATGTGGCACCGTCTTGTTGAAACCACATGTCATGCAAGTCAAGCTCTTGCATTTTGGGCAAAAAAAAGTTGCATATCATCTCACGGTAGCGCTCACCATTCACGAGTTATTTCCATCTTTTGAAGAAGTACGGTCCAATGATGCCACCAGCCCATAAACCGCACCAAACTGTGACTTTTCTGGATGCATTGGTAGCTCTTGCAATATAGCTCTGGCTGATATTCACTCCAAAATTTTTATTTAACGATTCATTATTGGATTGGATGATCCCGCCCCGCCAAAATTCCACCTTTTTAAATGAAATTAAATGAAATGAAATCTATACAAATCCCTAACAGCTATGGCTAGCTCATTAGATCCCTAATTCGATTGCTTTGCAATACTGGACGCTCTCATTTAACCCGCTTCCGCTTTCCTTCATAGTGTAGTGGTAGTGGCAGGGTAGCTCAGCGGCTATTATTACTTGACTACTAATGCATGAGGTCGTGGGTTCCGTCCCGCCTCGGAACATCTAATGAAAGTTTTTTCTTTGAATAAACTTTACACCTGGCCCCACCTCTTATCTATTGGCGCCAGCTTTGCAGTAATTAGCCATGAAAAGCTTCTCGGATTCGGCGTTAAACTGTAGGTCCCTTTCTCTTGTGAGAAAAATTAGAAGCGCACAAGCCAAGAGATTGAGAGAGGCTTTGTTTTGGCCCTTTGGGGCTGTCTCATCTTGACGTAAGCTAATTTTACTTCTTACTTACTTCCCACATTCTAATAATTAGAATTTATGCCAAAAAAAGTCGAAAAAAAACATCTGTTAATTATTATTTTAATTGCAAATAGAAGTCCGAAGTTAAAATCAGTTTTTGCACTCGCTCTCCCTGAGTGTGTCTTCATACTTTCATATTCTTTTAAGTGTCAACGATTTAACGATGAGCATAAAAAATGGATTTTACTTCGCACCCAGAACAGCTTTAGTGGTTTTCCAGATGACTCAGTTTCTGTGAGTCAACTCGTAAAAGAATGCAAATAACTGGAATAGAATTTGCAAAAGTATTTTGTGCCAAAATTTAATAAGAGGACTTAGCGTTGGGTCATAAAGCAGCACAAAAAGAATATTGGGGAATTTTTGATTATTCTCTTTACTTTTATGCCTCAACTCAAAAATTAGCAACCAGTTGAACTCGCTGGCGATTCCTTGAGGTTTCTGAAAATTACAGCCCAGGCCGCCTATGTGGGGCAACAGCTGGGTCTGTCTTCCACGAAAGGATTACCAACTTGCGACAGCAGCCAGGCAACCGAAGAGCCAGGAGCACATTAAAAGGGCGGTTAATGGTACAGAAATTAAATTTAAAATGCTTATTTGAGACGAGAAGGGGAATGGGGAGGGGCATCAGCACTTCAATGAAGAGCCAAGTTAGGGTAGGAAAGTGGAAGTGGGAAGTGGAAAAGCTGTTCAGCAGCTGGGTTGGCAGCTGGATGGCCATTTTTACTATCACCAAGATGCAGGTAAATAAGGTCAAGTAGAACACTAAATGATTGGGAAATATGTGAAGATGGTGGTAATTGCAATTGTTTTTATTTGATTGCAATTGGCGGGATCAAGAGTTACTAAATTAGTTTGGAAATAATTGCAGAAAATGAAAATGGAAAAGCAATTGCACTCTTTTTCTATTTGTCTCGACATCTTCTATAGTAGTACAGAATTGCCCAAGCATTGCTTAAAAAAAACTTTCTATTTCTGTATATCCAACTCATTGAATTTATAACGTAAGCTTTTGTGACAAATCAAGATTAGTGTGTGGGTCATCATAAACTTAATTCCACTTGATTAGCTGCCCGTTTTACTTATTTCATTAGCTTCTCTTGTTAATTCACTTACTTAGCGTACATCTTGGAGCGATATGGTGTGCAATATGAAATGGATATATTGCCAGTGGGCGTGGGCATTGAATAACCTTGTATATTCGAGACCAAAAACGAAGGCATACCCAGCAATATGGCAAAGACCCAAATAATCACCGCGGTGAAGACGGTCAGCGGCTTGGTCTGTAAAGAAAGTAGTTAGTTATATATCCACAAGTCTTAACAAAGACCCACCTGTAGTTTGCGCAACGGATTCACAATGGCACAATAACGTTCCGCCGATAAAGCCGTCAGTGTGAATACTGACACCCCTATGGATATGTCCTTGAAGAACTCAGAGATGCGACACATGTTTCTTTCAAAGGGCCAACTGTCCTGTGTGTAGACTATGGTGGCCACTGGCACGCATACCAAAATGACCAACAAATCTGCCAAAGCCAGTGAGAGTATGTACCTGTTGTGTGTATGTAAAAAAAGAAGAATATATAAACGAATTGTGTTAACTAGTATTGTTGGAGGCAGGAGTTGTATTTCAAAGTGTCAAATTTTCTGCCTCACTACACTTTTTGTCTTGTTTGCTTCGGCTGTGCGCAATCACTCGGAAAGCACTCGATTTAAAAGTCTGCTTAGGTTGAATTGAGAATGGACATTTGTAAAGTGGGATGCTTCAGCTGGGTCGAGATACTGGCTTTACACTTACGCTTGGACGCCTCAAGGCTGTGCGGCCCATTGAGATTGAGTTAGTGGAAAGAGGGTTGAGACACACAAAAAGCAAATGAAAGAAATCAAATAAGTGGGGAGAATAGGAAAGCAAAAGTATCGACTTGACAGATTCTCTATAAGTACCTTCATTAGTTTCTATAAACTTGCAAGGGTATAAAACCACATAAAGTGCATATATTCTTGATCAGCACGACGAGCTGAGTGGATTTAGCCATATCCGTCAATGCTATCACCTCCGTCAGTTTTAAAGCTATCTTGACCAATCTTTGCACGAAGTGTTTTAGTACAAATACGCTGCACATTTGTGGGAACCGACCGGATCGGATGACTATAGCATATAGCTGTCATAAGAACGATCGGTCGAAAAACTAGTTTTAGTGAGAAAAACTTTTTTGTTTTTAATGGAAACGCCTCCAAACTTTAAATTCCTTAGTTTGCAATGCTTTCCCATAAATCCACTGAGGTTTGGTCAAATCACCCACAACGGGGGTGTAGAGTGTTCGTCAAGATACAAATGTCTCGATAGGGAACATTAGTGTAATTTTTTTTTTTGGTTTCAAAACGCGAATTTTGAATTTTCGCGGGTTACGTATATTCGAATTTCGATTTTTTTTGTGGCGTTATGTTGGTACTCATGTCTCTCACTTATGCCGACAAGCTCGGCCACATTGAATGTTCACTTAATTGTTGACAGCTGCTTTGCTTGCACGTGTTTTGGATCGTCTTCGATTTTTACCTATTCAAAAAAATGGATCAAAGAACCTGTATCAAATTTTGTGTGAAAAACGAAATTAAGTGCGCGGCTGCATTCCGAATGTTGACTGTGGCATACGGAGAAGCTATTTTGGACCGAAGCAACGTTTGCCGGACGCCCGAGCACTTCAACAACAGACGAAAAAATTAATGAAGTGGAGAAAATGGTATTGGCCAATCGTCGAATCACCGTTAGAGAAGTTGCTGAGGACCTAAACATATCGATTGGCTCGTGCCATTCGATTTTTATCAATGATTTGGGCATGAGACGGGTCGACGCGAAATTCGTACCAAAATTCGACCAAAAACAGCATCGCATGAACATTGCTAATGAGATGTTAAACTCTGTCCGCGACGACCCAAATTTGCTCCAGAGGGTCATAACTGGTGACGATCCGTGGGTTTTTGGTTATGACGTGGAAGCCAAAGCTCAATCATCTCAATGGAAGCTGCCGCACGAGCCAAGACCGAAAAAAGCGCGCCAAGTTCGGTCGAATGTGAAAGTTTTGCTGACAGTTTTCTTCGATTGCAGGGGCGTCGTGCATCATGAGTTCTTGCCACAGGGAAGAACGGTCAATAAGGAATATTACCTGCAAGTTATGCGCAATTTGCGCGAAGCAATCCGCCAGAAACGCCCGGATTTGTGGTAGAACAAAAATTGGCTTTTGCACCACGATAACGCCCCTGCTCACACATCGTTGCTTGTGCGCGACTTTTTGGCCAAAAACAACACACAAATGATGCCGCAGCCACCGTATTCCTCAGATCTGGCGCCCTGTGATTTTTTCTTGTTCCCTAAACTGAAGAGGCCCATGAAAGGACGACGTTACGCTACGCTTGACGAGATAAAGACGGCATCGAAAGAGGAGCTGAACAAGATAAACACAAAAAAAAAACACAAAATTCGCGATACTTTTTGAACACACCTCGTACACTGCTCATTTGTCGGAACCGGCCGGATCGGATGACTATAGCATATAGCTGTCATGGGAACGATCGGTCGAAAAACTAGTCTTAGTGAGAAAAACTTTTTTTGTTTAATGGAAACGCCTCCAAAGAACGTATTTCTCAGTTTACTAGCCTTTCCCATGATTTCACTAAGTTTCGTCGAAATCGGATGACCATAGCATATAGCTGCCATAGGAACGATCGGTCGAAAAACTAGTTCTAGTGAGAAAAACTTTTTGGTTTGTAATGAAAACGTCCTTATCATTGGCATACACTTATTTTATATACTTTTACACAATTCTACAAAGGTTGGTTGCAATCGGATGACTATAACATATAGCTCCCATAGGAACGATCGGTCGAAAAACTAGTTCGAGTGAGGAAAACCTTTTAATTTTTATAACGTCCTTTTTATTGGGATATTCTTATTTTATATACTTTAACACATTTCTGCAAAGTTTTAACAAAGTCGGATAACTATAGCATATAGCTGCAGTATGAATGATCGGTCGAAAAAGAAGATCTAGTGAGAAAAACTTTTTAGTTTTAAATGGGACCAAATTTCGTAATTAACAGTGCATTTTTCTTTTCCATGATTTCACCATGTTTGGTCGAAATCAGACATCTATATATTATAGATCCCATTGAAAAGTAAGGTCCAAGAAGTAGTCTTAGTTAGAAAAACTTTTTTGTTTTCAATGGAAGCTGCAAGGGTATACAAAACTTCGGCCGAGACCGAAGTTAACTTTCCCCTGTTTTTTTTTCTTTTTCGTATCAGAGTCAAACATGAATCGAAGCAAAAAAAAAGTTAAAATTTAAGGGTTTTAACCCCTAGAATTTTCAGATCTCAGTACTGAGAATTCAGTACCAGATGGAACGTCATTTGACCACAACGGGTTCATCTGGCACGCTCCGAATCAGTACTGAAATCAGCCCTGATTGGAACTAAATACATGACTATCCCTACATGCTATTTGGTCATGAACACAGGCTGGGCGCTGGATTTCTTAGGTAGTGAAACTGTACTTGAATCACTCATGAACTGAAGTTATTTCTAATAATTATCCCTTAATCCATTACTCAAAAATTCACTTCTGAGACGTTGTACAACGATTAAGTTTTGTGGCAAAAAATGTTAAGGCTATAAACCTTCACCGCATTTCGTCTCAAAAATACCGAAATAACTAAAAATAGCTAAGCAAAATTTTAAAATGCCCAGATTTGAAGCAAAGGGCACTTGTAAAATATTAATTGGATTTTCACTCTCATAATTTCTAGATCAAGCAACTAAATGGCTAAAATGGCAAAACTGGTTGTCACGTCCAGACAACTCGGAAAATATTTTGCCTTGTAAAAATGGGCTGAGTCACGGTTTCTTAAGTGATTAAGTATTATATTTTAGGACAGCTTGGTGCGTATTTTTAAGTAATGCCCCAGCAGGCCAAGTCCACTGTACATAGTACATAAACTACTTCTGTAAAAGTGTTTCACAGGCCGTTGTGGCCGACTTTTTGGCATATTTGACGAACATTTTGTTTCACAAGTAAACTTTTTTTTTAGTATTTTTGGGGTACACGGGTATATGTTAGACAATTACCAAGTTGTGCTCTAATTATTTGAGGCCGAGGCTACACTATTTTCATAATTTGTATATTCTTAAATAGTTTGAGTGTTTTAATAACCAAATACTCAGTATTAACGGAACTTAATTTTTTTAATTCGGAAATTTTTGGGGGTCAGCTGCCCACACTGGTCCTTTCTGGCTACGCCCTTGCTAACAGCTCCTGTGCTATGTTAACGCGCTGCTGATTTTGGTCGAAATTCAGCAATTTTGGTTTCATTTCTTCTGCTTTTGATTTGCTGCTGCTTCTGACACAAATCAGAAATCGCTTTCGAAGCAAGAACAAAAACTGGTTTCTGAGGAAAAGCGAAGCTTACCAGCAGTCGTCAGTTCAAGCTTTTCTGCCATTTGCTTGGCGCTGCTTGCGCTCAATAGAGCAAGTCGGAACTGCTGGCTTTAGGACAGCAGCTACAGTCGGGGCAGCAGCAAGTTTCCTGCTTTTAAAATTCAGCGGAAGCGGGGCCTTTTTTTGATAAAGGTCTTGTGCTTTACTCCCAGTAAGTCCGACTACTTTGTATTTCTTTAAAAATTAACCCAGGCAGGTGGGTGTTGTACAAGCTATGTCTCTGCAGACCTGGACGTGGAGGTGAACCTGGACGTGGACCTGGACGTAGACCAGGACGTGGACCTGGTCGTGGACTTAGACCTGGACCTCAAATTGGTTTTTGAGTTTGACAAAAACTGAACATTTAAACAAAACAAGTGAGGATATCCGATCATGATTCGTTTTTGACAACGAATGTGCTCATATTGAGTCCAATGTTCTCGGTTTTTTCCCTCTGTGTATGAAAGGCAAAGTTTCACGCCTTCCGCTTACATAGGAAGTTCATTTATAAATAGTGCAAACAATAGTCGACCGGAAGAGACTTCCACAGGGTTAGTTAGAGTGTGATTAAAGATGCAATTTAACAGCAATCCCGGAAACTCCGTTTGGAAATGAAAGTCAAGGCCTCGTTGGAATTTTCAACTTGATATAACAAAAATGAATTTAGCTCTCGCCAGAACAGTTGCAGTTCCCAGTTTGACCAGTTTGTGCACATGCAAAAATGAAAATGTTAAAAATATTCGCATAACACAGAAAACCACTTCGCAGAAAAGCCAAAAACAACCAGCAAACCTCAAACAGATGCGAAACAGTTGGGCTTAAATTTCCGGACTTTGTTGGAATGCAATTTTGGTTGGTAAAAATACTTCAATTAATGTAGATATCTGCGCTGTCCTTAAAAGAGAACAAAATTTGCCTGGAATTGACATCAAAAATGCGACCTTCGGTCAACTCATTCAGGCGTGACCTAACCTAACGAGACTTTTTTTTATAAGAACAATTACCTTGTCTGATTGGACATGCTGCGCTTTTGACACGTTCCATTTAAGTCTAGACCGAGAAATTATAATCACCAGCTAACGAGATTAAATTAGGCGTAAACTTTGCTCAATTACAACAATTTGCAGCTGATTCAGTGGACACCTGCATTGGGTGCTCTGTCACTATTTGCCTTTTCTCTCCTTTGTACTAAGGATATACAGCAGATTGCATTTAAAAACTTTTCTGATTAAGTATTCTTTGCGCTAAATTCGTTTCAAATTTTATTTCTTAACAAAAAGTTGTAAAGTTTTCCAAAAATTTGCATAGTATTCGCACGCGCAGCTGTTGGTATGGAAAAGGTTTCGGTTACTTTGGGCCAACTTGTCAATATTGCTACTCATACTCTACTGTGGTAAGCCAGTGTCATGTCGATTCTTGGCAAACACAGGGCTTGGGTATAATCGCACACGTTGTGTAAGCAGGATGTGGCATATTTATACATGGATTTTTGGTTGAAGTGGCAAAGAAAGTATATTTGGCTTGGGGTAAAGGTATTAAAATTTTTCCAGGAAAATATTTAAACAATTTTCTTTTGACATTTCTATGACATTTTTGCAAAAATATGTCTCTGCATTTGAAGTTGTGCATTGCATTGAACTGAAAATGACAGCCTCTCTTAATGCTAAAGAATGCCGAGAGATTCCCTGAAATCCTTGACAATGACAGCGTAAAGCGAAATGCAGAAAATAACAGAAAATAATTAGTAAAAGCAAACTCTTGAAAAATGGCAACAAAAGAAATTAGTTTGCCAATTACTTAGATTTTCTCTCTCTCAGTTCATAAATATAAATTTGTTTCAGTTTTTGCTCAGACTTTAAGTATTCCCTTTGTCCATAAGACAACATATTGTCTTATCAAGAGCTACTCTGCGTATTTCTTGGCAAAACGTTTAATTTTAGACAACAGCTGGCCAAAAGACTGGAGTCTACTCCCAATGTCATCCCCATTCTCCACACAAAATAAATGGCTTATGCTTTTATTGAAACAATAAAATCAAATGCCATTCATAAGCCAACCCATGAATTTTGAGTAGCAATTTTAGCTATTTTTGGCGTGCAGACAAAAATGAGCTTTATTTTTCTTTTTCTAGGCTCTGAGATGTATGACTATACATAGAAAAGCATTGCCTGGATGTGAGTGAGACCTGCGAGGGCTGTCATAAGAGATTTCAAAGTGGATGTTGGGAGAAGAACCCAAGGCAAACAAGTAAAATAAAATTTTAATAGAAATTGAAGAGAAAATAAAGGCGTATTTATCATACCTTAACATAACATTTTTAAAGATTGTGCCAATATTTGAGACCAATCGGTTCATCCGTTTTCGAGAAATCGTTTACGCTGACTTTGAAAACACTGTTTCGAGAAAAACGCGCTTAAAGTTTCAACTGCACTCTAAATTTACCTGAAGCGTCTTTACAAAAACGCGTGTATCTTCAAAAATAATTGCCGGATAGACTTGAAATTTGCTGTGTTTGTACTTAAATAAATGTACATTAAGAAAATCAAATAAAAAAATTATTTTCAAATAACATTAACTGTATGTAACACCTTAAGAACGTAGTTGGAAATAATAGATGGGTGGATTGTCTTGAAGCATCAGCTTCAACTTGGACCCCAAGAATTTTGTCATCAAGTTTTATCCATTTGATTTCTTTTTCTTTCAAATCTTGCAATTATTGGCCCTTAAATTCTTTTACTGGCATTTGACATCGTATTAAGCATTAGAGCTGGCAAACTATCGATGGCATTATCGATATATTGAATCTTTGTCACTATCGTCACTATCGAATTTTTCTTTTTACACTATCGATAGTTTTTTTACGATGTTTCCCCCGAGCACGGACTTCTGAGAGGGGCCGGGATTTTTGGCGAAAACTTACATATGCTATGTTCAACTTGAAAATTAGTCTTTTTTCCGTCATGTTACAAGTCTCTGCCTTTGGGTTAAACGGGAATTCTTATTGCTCATCTGTAACTAAATATTGGGATGGCCCTCTTTTGGAAAAGTATTTTGTTTTTAGCTCTCATAGCCCAAAACCATTCGAATTGATGTAAAACTAAAAATATAAAGTTCCACGCATTTTTGATGAATGTTTAGAGGTCGCTCACGAGCCCTAAAGTTGGAAAAAAAAATCATTTTTCTTATTACTAAGCGACAAAACCAGTTTAAACAACTCTATCGGGGGTGTCCTGGAAATCTCTAGAGATTTTGGCTTCGTTTGGTTTGCAAATCGCTAGAGAAATCCGTCGGTGTCCCAGAACTTCGAGAGATTTCGTTTTCTTTAAAAGTCTAGTTCGAAAGTCGAGTTCGAAAGGTGCGTGTTTAAGATTATGGTTCTACTACAAAAACAGTGATACGAGTATATTGCGTGGGTTCGTGAATTCGCTATTGGTTGGGTAATGTATTGGCTGGTTTGTGTATTGGTTGGTTTGCCAAAATCTCCCAACAAAGTACGAGAGGTTTGAAACCAACCGAAAGAGATTTCTAGGACACCGAGAATTGGTTTTGGGTTGGAATTTGGTTGGACGAGATTTCTGGGACACCGCCGTATAAATCTAAAAATATCAAAAATTTTAATATTTTAATTATCGAATTTTATGCAAATTTACCTTTCTAAAATGGGGTTTATCATTTTTGTACGACAAATATTAATGGTTTTATAGCTAATAAAAGGCGTTAACCTCTTCATCAATCTCTATACCAAAGGTACGCAGTTACTGATTGACAAAATGGAAGTCGAGTTGCCCCCACCCAACTTTTTATAACCTTGCAGAGGGTATTATAAAATTGTCCGGATGTTTGTAACGCATAGAAGGAAGCATCTCCGACCACATAAAGTATATATATTCTTGATCACTCGTGAGTAGATGTCTGTTTCTATGCTATCTCCTCCGTCAGTTTTAAAGCTATCTCACCAAACTTTGCACGAGTTTTGAAATCGGTACTACAATAGCTGCATGGAACGATCGGGGTCAAGAGAAAAACTTTTTGTTTTTAATGGAAACGCCTCCAAAGTACGTATTTCAGTTTACTATCCTTCAGATTTCACTAAGTTTGGTCAAATCGGATGACTATAGCATATAGCTGCCATAGGAACGATCGGTCGGGAAACTAGTTCTAGTGAGAAAAACTTTTTTGTTTTTAATGAAAACGTCCTTATCATTGGCATACACTAATTTTATATACTTTTACACAATTCTTCAAGGTTTGGTCGAAATCGGATGACTATAGCATATAGCTCCCATTGGAACGATCGGTCGAAAAACTAGCATTCACTTATTTTATATACTTTGGACACATTTCTACAAAGTTTTATCAAAATCGGATGACTATAGCATATAGCTGCAGTATGAATGATCGGTCGAAAAGAAGTTCTAGTGAGAAAAACTTTTTTGTTTTAAATGGTATCGCCTCCAAATTTCGCAATTAACAGTGTATTATGCTTTTCCATGATTTCACCAAGTTTAATCGAAATCAGACATCTATATAGTATAGATCCCATAGAAAAGTAATGTCCAAAAAGAAGTCTTAAAAAAACTTTTTTGTCCGAGCCGAAGTTAACTTCCCTATTTTTCTAAAGTATTTTGGCCCGCTGATCACGAAAATCGAAAAAAATCTGTCAAATAGCTATCGAGATATTATCGATAAACCTTTTTTTATTTTTGCAAAAGATGCAACCAACTTGGTGAAATTGGGGAAGATTGACATCCATTTTGTCTAGCAGTGCCTGTGTTCCTTCAGTACAGAGTACAACGAGAGCGTGGGTTAAAGTCGGTCCAGCCCGACTTCGATATACCCGTTAGTCAGGGGAATTAAGCTTGTTTAGCTTTCCCTTATGTTAGTTAACAGAGCATTAACATTAATTAGAACATTTCAACATTATGTAAGCAAACAGAGCATATGGCGCCAAAAAGTATGCAACATTTTGTATGACTTGTATAACTTTGTCATTTATTATTCGATCTTTATAAAACTCAGAGATTCAGAAATTGTAGATATTGGGCACGTATACTACACTGCAAAATATTGGCTTGGTATCTTCTAAATTGTAAGAACTATTCAACATTTTTAATTGTGGGGGGGGGGGGAGGGGGGGGGCGTGGCAAAAATTTGAAATAAACTTGATCTGCGTAGGGATAACACGAGTCTAGTTAAAAAATTTGGTCGCTGTAGCTCTTCTAGTCTCCGAGATCTAGGTGTTCATACAGACAAACGGACATGGCTATATCGACTCGGCTGTTGATGCTGATCAGGAATATATCTACTTTATGGGGTCGGAGATGCTTCCATCTGCCTGTTACATACATTTGCACGACTATAGTATACCCTCTTTACTCTACGAGTAGTAAGTAAAAGTAAAATTGGCTTGTCAAGATGACATTGCCCCAAAGGGCCAAAGCCGAGCCTCTCTGAATCTCTTGGCTTGTGCGCTTCTAATTTTAGCACAAGAGAAAGGGACCTACAGTTTAACGCCGAATCCGAGCGGCAGTTTGAGAAGCTTTTCATGGCTAATTACTGCAATGCTGGCGCCAACAGCAAATAGGTGTGGCCGGGTGTAAAGTTTATTCAAAGAAAAAAACTTTTCATTAGATGTTCCGAGGCGGGATCGAACCCACGACCTTATGCACAGCGGTCGCGCACACTAGCCGCTGAGCCACCCAGCCACTCTACGAGTAACGGGTATAATTAAGCAAAATAAATTGCGCCACTAAATGTCATCAAGCGCCTACTGAGATGCCAACTCTGCAGGCTTCATTTAACATACGAGCATGACTTTTCGTAAAATCATAAAAGTGTGTCCGTTTCAAATTAATACTTTTGCGTATCCAATAAATATTCTTAGGATCAAATTAACAACCAAAAGATCAATTTGATACTCTAAAGGATTATATTGATACCAAAAAAAAGCGATACTGGCTTTAGTTTTAATTTGAGACAACGTGTATCAAATTGATATTGACACCAATTTTTTTGGGTGTAGAAGAGTAAAACCGAATTTAATCCATACGATTATAATTTATGATAATAAGGTAGCGTTTACGAGTTTAACATGTTAATATCTGTTAAAGGTTAGGGTTTTGGTAAATGTTTTCAATTCTCTTTAAATGAATAAAACGAAAAAAAAAACGATAAAGTTTGCACACGATATCTTAAAATTAATTTATTATTTGGACGCTCTTATGGATTTTGGACGATTTTGCTTATTTATTATCATTTAGAGAAACAAATGGATATCAGCAGAGATCTGCAGAGTTGCACTGCAACTACTTATGTATCCTGAAAAACAGGAATGGTTCTTCACATTTGGAAGCTATATTAGATTGTTGCCAGACCAACCAATCCGTATATTGCCCTTTAATATACAGGGATTAAGAAGAAAGGTAAATGTGCCAAATTAAATACAGGTGCTTAAAAAACGAGAAGATCAAGAATATCAGCCTGGTTCTCAATTCCACTTTAGCAAAAGTTTTCTGATTAAGCGACCAAATATTGTACAAAAACGGGTTTTAAATCATAAAATATTTGTGAAATTGGATTTGACAACAAGGCTGTATATTTTCTTTTGTGAATCGGAGACGTTTCCCTCTGCACTTTTTCCTTTTGGTTGTACTTCACGTACTAAGTTCTAAAACTTTCGTTCCCTCCCTCTGTTGATAATTCGCTTAACGGCATTTTTGGCTTTTGCTTTGATGTTCTCCACTCAGCAGGCGGTTAGCCCCATTACCTATCATCGTCCCACCCCTCCACCCAACCAGTCAAATGTGGTAACAAGCAAGCACTTACGTGTTGGGTATGTTGCGCATGGAGCGATGCCGAAAGAATATAATGACCAGCGTGCCATTACCCAGCACGCCCACAATGAAGATGAGCGTATACACAACGCTGATAATGTATGTCTCTGGGCGATCCAGGACGGGTGTGTACGCAGAAAATTCACCCTCCAAACTGGCGTTAGGAGGAGGCTGCTGTCCCGCGGTTGTTGTCATCGAAGATCCCTCCAAGATGCTGGCATTGGCATCCGACGAGGGGGCGGAGATTGAGGCAACCCCTGCCCCACTGGTGTCTAGTGGGGCATATGCCAGGCTGGCGGCCAAGGTCTGGCTCATGTCGATGAGCGCGGCGTACATGGTTCTGTGTGTGAAATGCGTGAGCTTTTATGGACTCTCCTCCACTTCCGATTCCGTTTCCGTGCGCTCACTGACGCCTGTTTGTGTACAAAGTTTTGCAGTTTTTCTTTTCGTCTCGTCTATAATGTTTTTTGTGCTGGTTTTATGGCCAGGATGAGTTGGTTGTGGTTGTTGCTGCTGCCACAGTTGCGTGTTTTATTTGGCACATTTTGTTTCTGCCCTGACCACTATTTTTGGCCACTTCGTGCTGTTGCGCCAGTTGTTGCCAGTCTGGAAGAGATGGTTGAATTTATTGGGTTTCAATTTTAATTTATTTTAAAACAAATTTGTGGCTTATCTACGCATTCATTTATAAAGCACAGAAAAATCAAGTATACGCCAAGTGAGCATCGGGCGGATATGCCAATTCACTTGGCAATAATCTTTGCCAACAAAAAAAAAATTATTAATGTGATAAATTTTCCCATAATTTATGGAAAGTTTTTTCTTTGTGAACAATTTTAGGAATTTAATTTTGTACCAACTGTGAAACCCTTCCCCAGCTTAACATGTGCGAGTTTCATCACTTCGGACTCTGCTTTCAATTATTTCCGTTTTGTTTTCCCTTTCAGTGATTATCTCACACATTCTTACGCATCTCGTTGCCATTTTATTCCCCCTTCTTAGAGAAATCATTGGGGTAGAAAAACACAACATACTCGTACTTTCAAACTGCAATCACAAACATTTATCCCCAAGACTTCGTCTCGGTTTATCCCTTGACTTGACTTGATGGGGTTCTGCTCAGCAGTTGGATGTGCCTTATTTCGTTTCAATTTCAATTTGATATTAGATTCTGTTCTTTAGCTATTGATTTCTTGTGTTATTTACTTTTATTTTCTTTCGCTTTTCCTGTGGTTATTTATTCATTGAAGGTCAAACCCAAGAACAGAATACACGCAGTTATCGTTCTTTTTTTTCTTTATAAAATGTTGCAATCAGCTTGCCAACTACTCAGGTCAGGTGCTTAAGTGCCTCCAGTCAGGTGGCCCAAAGCTCATCAGTTTGCTAAACCAAATGTTGCATTTTTGTTTGGCATAAAATCAAATGTTTATTGGTTAGCTTCTTGAAATTATTCGCTTGGGCAGTGAGGGAGGACTGCACAAAATCCAACAGATGAAGAGACAGAGAGAGAGAGCAGGGAAAATTACTTCGAATATTGCACAATTTCTAAAGAAAAAGTCAAAATCCAATTAGGTTAGATGAAAGAGTTTTTGAAGAATGGCGACAAAAGAATGAACTGGTATGCTAAGGACAGAGCTTGAACATTTCCACTCTTGGCTTCGAACCGAATTGAAATGATTCCTCACTTTTGGGGCGAATTTATAATTAAAGCATTTTCATGTAATACTTTTTCACTGAATTTAATGTCCAGCCGAATTGGGTAAACTCAAATAGAAATAGGTAAGACCGATTGTAAAGTGTTCCAAAGTCGACCCGCCATTCATGAAAGACCCATAGACGAACTTTGGATCTATCTATGAGCCCAGACTATCAGGCCTGTTCCGGTTTTCCCTTTCACTAAATTTGATCGAATTCGATTTGTATGCTTGTTCCAGTTTTCACAATTCGGTAAATTTACTCGAATTTACTATAGTCCGTTTCTTCTTAAAATTCCTTGGAGAATTAAGGAAAGCCATCCGCCGACGACGGGTTATAAAGGGTGATTTTTTAGTTTAGTTTATTTTATTTAATATCCCAATGACACAAGACATATAGCTTATAAATGAAGTCATTGGTCACAAACGGTGTTACAATATAATTTTCAATAGCTAAACTAATTAGCTATTATCTTTTTGGCAACCCTGGTTTAAACAGCTCACGCACGTTTCGTGCTTTGTTTCACTGTCAAACATCTTCAGTTTGGTCTATAATTTAACCATGAATCGTCTTACAAACGAACAAAGCCTGCCAATTATTGAATTTTATTATCAAAATGCGTGCTCTGACCGTGACTGCGCCTTAAATGGTCCATCCGCTTAGTCCAATTTTGGCATACTCTTTCCAACATTTCGGCCGGTATCTCACGAATAAATGCTTCAATGTTGTCTTCCAATGCGTCAATTTTTTTTTTTTTTTAAGTTTATTTTGTATTTATTGAATCTTCTAATGAGACTAACAATAATTTTTCGGATCTTAATCTAGAAACTATTTTATAATCCATCCCCTGTGGATGTTTGTGTCTGCGGCCCTCAATTAGTCGCTGGGTTGGTAGGTCATTTCTCTGAGACGAGAATGCGTTGCAGCATGGAAAGAGATTTTGCAAGTTGATTTGGGTGGGTAAGAAGCTTCTCAGAATATTTTTGTTTAAGTTGCTCTATTCCAGTTTCGACCAATGGGATGCTGAGATCGTTGTGGATACACTCATTGCGAATGTACCATGGCGCTCCAGTGATGGTTCTGAGAATTCTTGACTGTGATCTTTAGAGGATGACCACACTGCTCGCACAGGCTTTCCCATAGCTGCGAGAACTAAAGCTTTATGTGTTTGTACAGTAGGACTTTATATTCCAGTTTAAGAGGGGAACGGGAGTTGATTAGCCAGTGAAGGCTGTTGGCCTTAGTGTTTGAAGCTTTTTCGACTCTATGTGTTTGCGCCATTGAGCTCTATCGAGGTGACACCTAGGTATACAACATCGTTTGTCGGGATCTGTGTTGCATTTAGGTAGCTGGGGACAGGTGCTTCTGTTGAGTGTGAACGTCACATGTTTACATTTTGCTGTTGTTTTTATGCGCAGGCAGCATTTAATATGGCTTCAGGAGACTTGTTGCGGTAATTGGACATCGAGATCTGCTTAATATTGCCGTATCATCCGCAAAAGTACTTATTGTAAGTCGGGGTTGTTGGTTGTCGGCAGTGTACATTACATATAGGAGAGGACCGGTACGACCCGGCACCCGCCCATAGTGAACCTTCCGTTGTGTACTCATTTTGACGAACTGTAAATACTCTGTTACTGACGTAACTTTCTAAACTTTGTGAGTATTTGGGGGAAGCATTGTCCTATCTTGAATATAAGACCATCCAACCAAACGCGGTCAAATGCTTGGGCAACATCTAAGAAAATTGCAGAGCAGTATTCGTGGTGCTCAAACGCAGTCCGAATGTCTGAAGTTAAACGGTTGACTTGCTCAATAGTCCGTGCTTTGCTCTAAACCCAAATTGATGTGAGGAATGATATTTTGTGTATGGGCATCAATTTTACTGAGTAGGATCTTCAAAAGTTTTACAGAAGGTAGCAGACTAATGGGTCTGTTGATGACGTTGTGTTTTATCTTTTTGGTTTTGAATCATTATGATTGTGGACCTCCTCCACTAGTTGGAAAGTATCCACATCGCAGAACAGCATTGAAAAGTCTTGAGATATATGTAATGGCGGGACTTGGAAGTTCCATAATCATTTTAGGTGTAATAAGGTCATGTCCAGGAGCTTTTCTGGGATTTAGCTCTCCAATGGCGTTTTTTTTTTTAGCGAATGAACTTTGATTGGGTCAGTTTTGGGGGGGTCGGAACCAATGGAAGTTCATAGCCATTGGTTGGAGGATTTGGCTGGAAAACATTTCTAAGGTGAAGTGCAGAGACAGTTGCCTTTTCTTTGTCGCTGCGGGCCCATCTTCCTGTCTGATCTCTTAGAGGAGTGTCTACCTTTGCAGGTGGCTTTATGCTGGCGCGTGCCCTCCATAGGGGAAATTTGGTGATGTGCTAGCTGCTCTTCGGCTTCGAGTGCTTTGCGAAGTAGTATGCGTCAATTGAATCGGGCTTCTCTATATAGACATGAGCTTTAACATAGCCCCACAAAAAATAGTCTAAAGGCGTTAACATGTTAACGGCCAAATGACCGAACTCGCCTCTCAATAAGTCCATTGTTGCGCGTGCTGTGTGGCATGTGGCACCGTCTTGTTGAAACCACATGTCATGCAAGTCAAGCTTTTGCATTTTGGGCAAAAAAAAAGTTGTATATCATCTCACCGTAGCGCTCACCATTCACAGTTACGTTACGATTCGCATCATCTTTGAAGAAGTACGGTCCAATGATGCCACCAGCCCATAAACCGCACCAAACTGTGACTTTTTCTGGATGCATTGGTAGCTCTTGCAATGCTTCTGGCTGATATTCACTCCAAAAGCGACAATTCTGCTTATTTACGTACCCATTGAGCCAAAAATGAGCTTCGTCGCTGAACACAATTTTTCGGTAAAAAAGTGGATCTTCGGCCAACTTTCCAAGAGCCCATTCACCAAAAATTCTACGTTGCGGTAGGTCGTTCGGCTTCAATTCTTGCACCAGCTGTATTTTGAATGGCTTCACACCTAAATCCTTCCGCAAAATTTTCCATGTTGTTGAGTAACAGAGGCCCAATTGCTGCGAACGGCGACGAATCGATAATTGATGGTCATCATTAACACGCCGATACAGCTGCAATATTTTCTTCAGTTCGCACTCTACGTAAGCGTGTTGGTGGTTTAATGTCCAACAATGTAAATTTGGTGCGAAATTTAGTCACAATAGCCCGAGTAGCCGCTTCAGTGGGTCGATTAAACAGAGCACGCATTTTGATAATAAAATTCAATAATTTTCAAGCGTTGTTCGTTTGTAAGACGATCCATGGTTAAATTATAGACCAAACTGAAGATGTTTGATAGTGAGCTGTTTAAACCATTGTTGCCAAAAAGATAATAGCTAAAAAATCACCCTTTATGAATATTTATGCATCTTATTGGCGTCTAAGCCGCCGAACCGATATTTACGAAATTTTACATAATGTTCATATCGATCTGGGAAGAATCATGGGCTATGTATTAAGTGGACTGGGAATCTCAACAGTGAGTTTCAAGAGCTGATACTAACAAGACGTTTGCAAATACGTATTTGCGAATTAAACCTTGAGAATTCCAAAAACGTAAAGATCCAATTGATTCTATTTTCACAGTAAAGAACAGTAGTTTCGATGGAATGTGTGCTGTACAAACCTTAACGGTATCTCTATAAATACGTTGGTATTTATAAAAGGGAGCAAACCCTTTAAAAATGCTTTAAGAAATCTCGGCATGTACATACATATTTTTACCCCTTACGACGCGTCGTTCAGAAAACTTAACAGTGGCCAACCTAATCAAAGATTTAAGGGGGTCTTCTCATTCAAAACCCGTTTTTTGGACCCTTTTTAAAAAAATTCTTATTTGAAAACGCAAAGAATAATTGAAAACTTTTTTTATTTATTGTATTACAAAAGGTTCAAAGTAAATAAAAAAATTTTTTGCCTCGATACGAGGGCTGTTCAAAAAGTAATGAGACTTCAAAGTTGGTGGTGAAAAAAAGGTGTCGTCACGGCGGCCACGATTCCGGGTCTCCGGAGCGTCCGAAATGAAAAAAAAACGGGGTTATAATCAGTATAGAAGTAATTCTCGGCTAAACCTCAAACTTAATTTTGTGATTTTTTTGACAAAATGGCGGCCATTCAAAAAAAAATTTCAATTTCAGGCTTTTTTTTGTAGTTTAGTGTAAAAAAAAAAATAGTAAAAAAATTTTTTAAAATTATGGTCGAGGTTCACCCGAGAATGGTGACAATTTTGCGTCGATTCCACTTTGTTTCATGAAAATCGGTTCAGTTGAACTGGAGATATCATGGCCGCCAGTTCGAAAAACGTGGTTTCGAGATAAACGCGCTTTAAGTTTGCAGTTGCTTGGGAATTTAGGTCACATTGGGTCGAAAAAAAAGTTGCTCAATGAGAAGACCCCCTTAACATGTCGGGGAAACTTCAAGCACATTTGCATGCCTTTCGGCTGGACTTAAATAAAAAAAAAACTAAAAATAGAATTAATTGGATCTTTACGTTCTTTGAATTCTCGCACTTAATCCAACACCACCGCAATTGAATGCAATACATTTGAAGTCTTTAAATTAAATGAAATATTATACTAAAAGGTTTAAGAGACTCAAATTGGTCATCTTACCTTTCTTAAAGACGCCAAATAAATTTAGTAAGAAAATGGTGTGACCGATGCATCGATTGTGGGAAAAAAAACATCGATGTTTTTAGCTTCGATTAAACCATCGATGCATCAATGTTACCATCGATGTTTCTCCAGCTCTGGTTAGACGTATTACAAGTCTCAGAATAAAATTAAGTTATGAACTGAAATTTTGTGTATGGGCTGGAGATTCGTAGCTTTCCCAATGTAAAACGGTTAATAACGATTTGCAACCACTTGCTTACAAACGCTTTTATAAGAATCATATTCTAACAATGCAAAAAACCCGGGCGACGCCGGGTATTCAGCTAGCTAATTTATAAATGTTCCATTTAACATTCAGCAGTTAAAGTCAGCTTATGTTAATGTTAATAGCATACTTTCCTGCTGCGATTTACATTTGCCAAAAATTACCCAAATCAATAGGATTTATCAAATAGTTTTGATGGAATATAATCTTTGTAGTGTGTACTATAGGCTAGTACCTTTGATCTATATAAATTAATCGTGATGACCTCGTAATTGCCGGTATTTGTATGGCATTTCAGAAAATAAAACTTTAGATGTAACTTTTACCTTGGAAGCCCCGACTTACCAATTTTTTTTACATTTGTTGAGTCTGCGAGTTTTTGCACCCCGTGGAGCTTTGAGATGAAGTCAACTTTGGCATGTCCACTGTAAGAAGCGTTGATGTATGCAGTTCCGCTTTTAGTGGTTTACAGACATAGTTGAAAATCTCGCAATAAATGAAAAATTCTCTGTTTTCGCTTTATTCTGAAAACTGAGGGTGATGTCGCAAAACTGATAACAGATTTGGAATCAGGTGGATCCAATTAGAGGGACAAAAACAGTTGAATTTTGTTGCCTTGAGTTATCAGACGTGAGCGAAAATTTGTTTAAATTTATTGCAATCATTAATTAACCCTCAAGACAAGCCTCAAATTGTCAGCTTAGTTATGTTCACCAATTATGTATTTACCTAGCAAGCAGATAAAACTTAACCAAGCAGAATAAAACATTCCATTTTGCAAGCATTTGCCGGAAATCCGATTTCGGAAATCCGACTTAACGACACACACGCACACATGCAGAACCCTCCTTCGGGAGCATGTATGTGATTAATCCGGCCCCAAGGGCCTGCCATGAAAAACCTGGGCCAAGAGGGCCATCTGTGAAGTGCCATATTAACTGACCCCATCACAACCAAAGCCAAAGCTAATTGCTCTCAAAGCTGACGGCTGTGGCAGAAAACTGCCATAAAATTGTTGGTTTTTAGTATCATGTCAATTGTGTGCGAATTAAATCGTTAACATTTGGCATATGCTCTCCGAACCTATATAAAAATTTATGATAAATGTTTTGTTGAATTCTGGGAGTAATAAGAATTACAAATTTTATATCAGCTACAAATAATAAATCTCTTTGTCTAAAAGATATTATAGGCTTTATTGGGATAAAAATTTCAGTCGGAATTTGCACCTTAATCTTAATGTTTAATCCTTCAACTCCGTCTAAATATGCCAGCAGCATTTTAGTCATTAACAAAAAAAAACGAACTTGTCAACAGATTGCCAAAAAGCTTGCTGTATGTCAGTTGCTGATGGAAAGAAAAGTTTTTCGTTTTTCATCAGGACAAACTTTTGAATTAGTTTTGGAAATGACTTTACGCGGAACTGGAATTTGAGCCCAAGTCAGCGCTAAGTGGCAAAAGTTAAAGACTCTTCTTGCCATTGCCACCATTTTGATATGCCACAGTTTCATTCGACATGCGATTTGGCCACAAAATACCCGAGGGCAAACAAGCTAAATACACATAACTCAAGTGACTTCAGCGTCTGTCAGAAAATGATTAAACTTAAGCCCCAACTTTTGCCCCGCAGCCCTCAGAGCAATTCCCTCCAACGTCCGTCATCAAAATAATTGAATTCGTTTTACTGATTTGTTATCAATATTTTTATATTTATAGATGTTTTTTGCTTCGCCATTTCTTCTTTGGGGTGTTGGGGTGGAATGAGAATGCTTTTTTATCTGCCAATTGTGGTGTTCACAGTTTCTCAAGTTGAGGGAAAAACTACAAGGTTCAGAAATCATCATCTGTTTTTTTTTAAACATTCTTTCGAATGACCAATTGATTGATTTTTCTGGTATGGCGATTACAAAGTTTACGATGTGGACTCAAAGCTTGGAGCTAGATTTGTCACCGAATTACAAAGCAGTGGAAAGAGAAGCACTACGTAAGCCAGTAAAGCAATGCTTGCTTCCGGGTGCAATTCTTGAATTGGGTTCTAATGTAGCCAGCAGAGTTATGTTGGCCAGGAAAAAGGAATCTAAAACAACATTTACACAAGACCTGCGTTATGCCTTAATAGCCAACATTTGGCTATTTTTGTATGGGAAAAATCTAACTGTTAGCTATTAACGCCTATATATATACGGCCCTGTTCCAAATTCCGAGTCGGTTTTCGTGTAAACGTTGCTTCTTCTAATGTAAAGTTCACAATTTTATATGAAAGTAAACAGATTGGTTGCGTTCACCAGCATAAATCGATGATCAAAAATCGACTAATTTTGTTAGATTGTGCTGGTGAACGGGCATGATGTGCAATCATGATAGCTTATTTTCGTGATTGTGTTAGATGTGAATCCATCAAAGTATTTCTTTGTTAGATGGATTTAATTTTTGATTGTTATCGATAGCACACTGCTGACTCTGGATAAACAAACAATTAATTTTGTGATTAATAAAACAAAATAAGTATGGAAACGTCTTTGTTTTTAATAAAATAATTATCAGAGGGCGTGGTTGTTGCGGAGGAGCAAGCTTGGAAGGCCGCCACTTCAAAAAAATGCTGCCCCGGCCCAAGGATCATTTCAGGATGTCCCGAGTGACAAAAGCAGTAGCCAGGGATGAGGCAATTGTCAATTGTAACTTTGGATAATAACTGCTTTTGAAATTTGGATGTTAGCAAAACAGAAGACCTAATCAGTAGGTGACCGTTTCGACATACCAAAAAGCTCTGGCCATCGGATAATCGAGCTCGATGTGTACCGGGCCGGGCTTGCGACAACATACATCAAATGGCGGACATACAACCATCTTCCAAACGTACATAGCACTTATTGACGACCTCCAGAAAAACGGCACTAATGCTGATGCAGCCCTCAATGGAGTAGCCAATGTTCTTAATCCAGGTGCCCAGTACGTGTTGCTAGGCACCGTGTCCCATTTGCAGCTTTAGGTACGTCTCGCGTCCCATTTGCACGCTTGCCCAGATACGTCCCTCGAAACAATCTGTCTTTTAAAAAAAAGCTACTTTCAAATAATTTACCGGCAGCCCCGCGTCTGCCCAGCTTCTCGCCGTCCATCGAGGATGACTTTCTTCAGAATTTTTGAACAAACGAGGTGAAGACTAGAAAATTACCCAAGTGACTCCTCCGGTATGGCCTGCAGTATGATCCAGAGCTGCTGCTGGAACGTATTGATTATCTCCTTAATACAACACGGCCAATCCTCCTGCAGCATGTGCTCTATATAGGCTCCCAGTGCAATGCATAGACGATTCAGTTCAATCTTGGGTCCTCCCGCAAACTGTACAATCGTCTCGTGTGCTCGTGCTCTGCATCTCTTCCAAATCGGTAAGGAGAAAGCTTTACTCCGAGGCAATCAAGGAGTTGCAAGAAGTCCCCCAGTTGATTCCTCAGACCTGGCCCAATTAAACTCCTCAAATGGAAGCATCTTCAAGGCATTCTCCTCTTCGAGCACCAATGGCAATGATTGATGGAAAGGCATTCAACAGAAACGTCCTTACAAGTCTGTGGGATATGTAATGCAAGTCCCAAAAATTTCAATGATCTGGAAATATTTTCTTGTAGTCCATCTAAAGATCATTTGTACAAATACGGACTATCAACCCTTCATGCATGGATTCGGTGTTTTGAGTGTATAATGCATATTTCTTATAGATTGCCAATTAAAAAGTGGCAAGAAGTTGTTGCTGAAAGGAATAAAAAAAATTCAAACAGATCTTCGAAAAGAAATGGGAATTTTAGTGGTTATACCAATAATGGCAATACAGCCAGAAAATTCTTCCAGCAACCAATCTTAGCTTCTGATATTACTGGAGTAAGTGTTGATTTAATTAAACGACTCAGCGTAATTCTACAAGCAATGGCATGTTTATATGAAGTTGACATAGAATCTTTTCGTCAATATGCATGGGAAACAGCGAAACTGTTTGTAAAGGAGTACCCTTGGTTTTATATGCCATCGTCAGTACATAAAATTCTTGTGCACGGGGCAGATATTATAAAAACAGTATCCCTGCCAATTGGAATGATGTCAGAGGAAGCTCTTGAAGCACGCAACAAGGATATGCGTAATTATCGTGTGAATCACACTAGAAAAAATTCTCGCTTAAACACAATGGCGGATTTATTTAACACACTTTTAGTGACATCAGATCCACAAATATCATCAACATCAAAAAGTACTTCATTGCACTCTAAAAAAATTATTAAATTAAATGACGAAGTTATTAATCTTTTAAAAAATAATCCTGAGTCATAATTGATATTTAATTTTAAATTATTTTATAAATTATAATTTAATTAATATATAAAAATATGAAGTATTTTTTAAGATAAGGTATAAAGGAGAATTAATTAAGATGATTATCAGGCCTGTTCCGAATTCCGAACGTTTTCATAAAGTAACTATTTGCTGTTCCCAATTCCGAACGATTTGGTTACGTTTCGACTTTTCGAACTCGGCTGGCTGGCCCGCGTACGTGTTTGTTTATCGTCAGCAGACAGAGTTGTCATCATCTCCCTAATTTAAATTTATAAAGCTCTTATTTACTCTTTAAGTCCATTTATTTTTACTTAAACCAGTATTTACATATTTCATTTGAATATGTGATATCAAATATGGTTAAACATAGCTAAGTGAAATCGGAAAAGTGCAGTCCGATTACATAAATTCATATGCAGCAACCCTAGCAGCCGCCGATTGAAGGTCGCAATCGACTAAAAAGTAAAGTGGAATACAGAACAGCTCGGTTTGGTCACGGTCGCTCGGTTTTGTTTTTCATGCAAGATTTTATAGAAGTTAATAAGAAAATTCTGTAAAATTATACTTAAACTTAAAACAGTTTAAGTAATGATGTTAAACGATCTTAAAAATACTCAACTAATTTTTTTTCAATAGTTTAATGCAGGGACCGTAATCATTATAAGTTATATAATAAAAATTACATAGTAATGATTATATTTTAATTTTTAACAATTTTGTTTAGTGTAAATAATTATTTTTGAGTATTTTTATAAAACTTAATCTTAATCAAAAAAAAAAAAACTCAAAAAATAATGATTATGTATGAGTTTTTTTTTTTCGCTCGAAGTAAAACTCAACAGTAATTTACGGCCTCTGGGTAAAATATTTTGCCAATATTATTTATTATTCTTATAAATGGAACCTAAAACTACCTCCCAGCATTATTTTTTTCCAAAATTTTTTTTTTTAAATTTAATAATTAATTTATTATACGTTTATTTCAAGTGATATGCAGAAATTGACGGCTATACCCCAAAGCCAATTTGCTTGACCTCCAATATTATGGAGTATTGGGAGAAAAAGCGATTTCTATACCCAACCAGCTGGCCAAAGTGGTACATTCGGTTCCTGCAACACAAGTGAGTGTTGAAAGATCGTTTTCGGCCCTCAGAATGATGCTCACAGATCAAAGGTGCAACCTCGGTGACGAGTCATTGGCGAAATTACTTTTCGTAAAATTAAATAATAATCAATCGTGTCACATAATCTGACACAAAAGCTGTATAGCCGTAAAAAAAAAAAATTTTAGAAAAAATAATGCTGGGAGGTAGCTTTAGGTTCCATTTATAAGAATAAAAAATAATATTGGCAAAATATTTTACCCAGAGGCCGTAAATTACTGTTGAGTTTTATTTCGAGCGAAAAAAAAAAACTCATACATAATCATTATTTTTGAGTTTTATTTTTTTTTTTGATCAAAAATAATGATTACGGTCTAAGTTTTATAAAATTACTCAAAAATAATTATTATCAGTGAAGAAAAACGTAAAAATCATAAATTTAAAAATCATGACGGAAATGCAGAGAATAAGAAAAATAAAGATAATGGTGTGAACCATTTTTTTCTAGGTCCATTAGAAGTGAGTGATTTTTTTAGTTAAAACAATAAAAATTATCATTATTTACGGTCCCTGGTTTAATGCTTTAGTTTGCAATTACTTTTAATTCCGCTGACTCTGCAGCGCTCGTTTTGAAAACGACAATTCTTGTCGATTTGCGGCAATTCCACTCGTTTTCGGAATTCGGAACAGGCCCGTATATAAATTTTTTTTGTTTTTTAATTTTAAAATATTAAAACATAAAAAATGTTTGAAAATTTCACTGGAAAAATTAGTAGACATAAATACTTAATTTTAAAAATAAAATAAAATTTTTTTTTCAATAACATATAAAGTTATTAATTATTGTGTGCCACCTGCCCCCCTCTGACTTTTTTCTTTTTCCAAAACTAAAAAGGCCAAATTAAAGAACGAAGATAAGACACGACATAGGCGATAAAGGGGACCAAATAGATATTAATGAATGATAGACAGACGGTCATGGCTTATCAAGAAAATATATACTTTGCTTCCTTCAGGCCGTTTCATAAATTTTCTCAAATCCAATATACTCCGTAAGCCTTTGGTACATAGTATATTAATGATTTTTATGTCATAAGAATAGTTGTAGTGTTGCCCCAATTAGGTTAATTGACCTTTATTTCTGTAGTTTATTTTTATAAGATTTGTTCTTGTTAATCTAATTAGGTTATATAAAACTCTTTCATCGCAACTTCGTTAACTGTCAAACCCTTCGCAGGGTCCATAAAACCTGTTGTTTTTCACCTTCTGTCAAAACATATTTATTTATGATTCTCGAACTTTGAAACAACATAACAACTCGTGTGCCGTTTGTCAAATGCAATTACATATGTTGGGCATAGGGAAAACTCTATTAAAACGCCTGGCTGGCTTCTGTCGGCTTACCCCCCGTCGGCTGCTGTTCGCCTGCTGTGCGGCACACAGATAAAACATATTGTTGGCCACGTTCTCATAATATTAGATAAATCATAAAGCAGAAATTATTTCTGCCTTTTTTTTGGGGAGGCGGGTTGTGTGTATTATCCAGGCAACTAGGCGTATGCGTAATGCGGCAAGCGTATTAATCATACGCCATGTAATATGCACAGTCAAACGTGAAGCAGAGAGCGCTTTAATGGAACCTCAGTGAATTTTGCTTTAAAGTCGCAAAGATTTGACTTAATGGACACTCATTATGTATCCTTGTAGTTCTAATCTATTTTAATTAGTGCCCAAAAATATAAAGTTAGAAGGTTCATTTAATATGCGCTTCAAAATGAAGCGAAACAAAACTGGTCCGGGCATTATGCAAATTTCGCGGAAGCCGGATACACAGGCAGCATAAATATTGACAAAGTAGCGACACGACGCGTTCGGGAGACATTCAGCCTTAGGTGATTCAATGTGCGGACGGTCGCCTGGGGGCCAAAAATGGGGCCTGTAAATCAGTGCCATTTGTCTTCATTGGAAAAGATTGAGCATCAATGCGCTTCGATATGGTTGGTGAAATTTAAAGCCAGTGAGTGTACAAACGGATGCCGTATCTGCTTAGAATAGTGGCTCCAAGAGAAATGGGTGGTAAAAAGAATAACATTACATTAGGTAATTGGATATGTGTAGATTAGTGTATTATGAAAATTGGCTGATGACTGAAGGTGGACACTTTAAAATATTGTTTGAAAGCCAATTAAGTATTTTTCTTGCACTGAAATCTCTCAAAGTGAGTGATATAAGCTCTGTTTGGACCGGGCGGTTTGGTTATAGTTTTAATGCTTATTTATTTCTTGAACATATGAATATGGGCTGAACGGCTCAAGGTCGAGGTTTGATTATTGTTCAATAATCAACCAGAAAATTAAACAGAGAATACATTTGAACATGAACAGTAGCTGTGGCTGTGTAGACGGCCGTTTCGGCTGCCGCCATGGCAAAGCCTTCCTCAGAACACTTTCAGTTGTTGCAAACCTCGAGCCAGCGATCTCGTTACTTATCAAATTATAGTTATAAAGGGTGATTTTTAAGCTATTATCTTTTTGGCAACACTGTTTTAAACAGCTCACGCACGTTTCTTGTTTTGTTTCACTGTCAAACATCTTCAGTTTGGTCTATAATTTAACCATGAATCGTCTTACAAACGAACAACGCTTGCAAATTATTGAATTTTATTATCAAAATGCGTGCTCTGTTAAGAAAGTTCATCGCGCGCTTCTTCCATTTTATGTTCAGTTTAATCGACCCACTGAAGCGGCTATTCGGGCTGTTGTGACTAAATTTCGCACCAAATTTACATTGTTGGACATTAAACCACCAACACGCTTACGTAGAGTGCGAACTGAAGAAAATATCGCAGCTGTATCGGCCAGTGTTAATGATGACCATCAATTATCGATTCGTCGCCGTTCGCAGCAATTGGGCCTCTGTTACTCAACAACGTGGAAACGGAAGGATTTAGGTGTGAAGCCTTTCAAAATACAGCTGGTGCAAGAATTGAAGCCGAACGACCTACCGCAACGTAGAATTTTTGGTGAATGGGCTCTTGGAAAGTTCAGCGACGAAGCTCATTTTTGGCTCAATGCGTACGTAAATAAGCAGAATTGTCGATTTTGGAGTGAATATCAGCCAGAAGCATTGCAAGAGCTACCAATGCATCCAGAAAAAGTCACAGTTTGATGCGGTTTATGGGCTGGTGGCATCATTGGACCGTACTTCTTCAAAAATGATGCGAATCGTAACGTAACTGTGAATGGTGAGCGCTACCGTGAGATGATATCCAACTTTTTTTTTGCCCAAAATGCAAGAGCTTGACTTGCATGACATGTGGTTTCAACAAGACGGTGCCACATGCCACACAGCACGCGCAACAATGGACTTATTGAGAGGCGAGTTCGGTGAACATTTTATTTTACGTTCGGGACCGGTCAATTGGCCGCCTAGATCGTGCGATTTAACGCCTTTAGACTATTTTTTTTTGAGGCTATGTTAAAGCCCGCTTCAATTGACGCATTGGAAAACAACATTCAAGCATTTATTCGTGAGATACCGGCCGAAATCGGCCGAAACGTTGGAAAGAGTATGCCAAAATTGGAATAAGCGGATGGACCATTTGAGGCGCAGTCACGGTCAACATTTGCATGAAATAATCTTCAAACATTAAATTATATGGACCGTACTATCGATTCAAATAAAGATTTCATGCATTTTTCAGAATTTTATGTGTTTTTTTTTTGAAAAACTTTCCTATAGCTCTTACAATATCACCCTTTATTACCCAGGCGGCAAATAACGAGTTGAAAATTCCAAGTGTGTGCACGTGTCGTGTAGCACGAAATTTCAACTAGCTTTAAGCTTTTGAACATAAATATGGTTCTTCTGCTGAATCACCAACGTCGCTTCAAGATGTACTAGAATATTGGCAGAAATGGCTACTGGAGATTATCTAGGAAAAGTCCAAAGTAATGGTAGGTAGGAAGAGAGTGACAAGAAATTAAGGCTGGACACTCGGTAACATAAACCCTGCAGTACGGGAGTCGGCGCTAGCTACCTGCACAACTTACATTGACTACTTACTGGTGGCAATTGCTGCCTTATCGGTTACTGCAGTAAGTACCTACGAGTAACGCACAAAGAAACGGAATTAGTTGCAGTTTACAGTTTTCGGTACTTAATCCACTACTTACATGTAAAGCTAAGAGGTGGCGATTGTTTATCCCCTACATAGCAAAAAGTAATCACTGAAATGCATTACGGGTGTCTTGGTCTACGAGTACTTCTGGTCACTAGTAAGTTCCGAACTCAGCACCCATGTACTAGTGCAGCGTACATTAGTACCAAAAATAAGCCCTTTAAGAGGCACCTTAAACTTGAATCTGGAGAGTCCGACAGAGCATTAAATAGAACGTGGAAAGCACTTATGGTAAAGAAAAATGTTTGCAAAAGTACAAATTACAAAATGTTACAAGCGATATTCAGATCTTTCGTGTGCTATGCGGCAGACGTCAGGGGATGGAGGCGATGGAAGACGTCGGAAAATTTCTAAGCTGTTTCTTTAAAAGAGTCGACTTTGCAATTTTTTCAAAAATGGGAGGAGTTTGCTGCGGAACACAGAGTAGACTTCAAGTCCCTCCACTTGGAAGGACGGTCAGTCGAAACTGCTGGCGTCTGTTCGCATCAAAAACCGTGAGGCGGACCACAGTGGGGTCTCTGCCCGAGTTCTGCCGCAAAAATCTATTTTTTGACTGAAGCGCTTGACAAATACTCTTTTGATTGTGATATATTCCAAGCTAACCGATCCGAACTTATTTTGAGATCGCATAACAAATATGGCTGTTATAGCTTCACAAAGTGTACCTTTTATTCATGTCTGCGTGGAAACGTGCAGGTTTGGAAAAAACACAAACTTTCGAATAGAATTGTCCGCAAACTATACCACCGATCATTATCCTTTTGGTCTTATATTGCAAGTATATTTGTTCTTAATTTAAAATTATTAAATAAATGTTAAGCTGTAGTTTACTTTTTTTAACAGCGCCGTTTGAAAAATACTCCATATTTGACTCATTTTTCAACTTCGCTAGACTCAAACTTAAAAAGGTTTAAAAAGTGACGGGACTATTTTATTATATGGCAGGAGTAGTCAATTTTCTACCTAATGTATGAAAATTGAGTGCCCTTATCTACCTAACGGAATTTACATCGATATAACTATGTAAATTTTGTATTTTAGTTAAAAAATGCATGTAATTTTGCTCATTAGTCTCGCAAAAAATGTGTGATTTTTATACTGTGTACCAAAGGTACATAGAGTAGAATAGGTTTGTGCTAAAGCCATGTCCGTCTGTCCGTCTGTCTGTCCGTATGAACGCACAGATCTCAGAAATGGTAAGAGATAGAGGTTTTACATGTATGGGACTTATGCATCTTATACTTGCAGGCAGATCAAGTTTATTTTTAATTTTTGCCACGCCCCCTCCCTCCCCTGCAAATTGGAAAAAACGTCATATCTCCCACAGTTTAATAGATAGAAGGTGTACATGTAGTAATTAGGATTAATAATCGGTTAATAATCTCTCGATGGTAGAGATCAGATGAACGGTTGTCGAGTTATAAGGAAAACAAACAATTACGGGCAGCACCGGTCGCAACGGTGATGGGCAGCACTTCACAGGTACAGAGTATGTTATAGTCGGGCTTGACCCACTTTCTTTCTTGTTTCATATCATTTTGAAAAAAAGAAGTGATTTTTTGACATATCAAAAATTTGTGGGGTGTTGTGAGCCACCCGTTTAAAAGTTAAAAATTCGAGTTTTTTTGGTAATTATTCTTTATTAAATCAATGAATAATAATCATTTTTCTAATAATCTTAATAATCAGGCCTGTTCCGAATTCCGAACGCTTTCACAATGTAAAAACGAAACGAAAACGTGCGTTTTACTATTTGATGTTCCCAATTCCGAACGATTTGGTTACGTTTCGAACTCGGTTCGTACGTGTTTGTTTATCGTCAGCAGACAGAGTTGTCATCATCTCCCTAATTTAAATTTATAAAGCTCTTATTTACTCTTTAAATCCATTAATTTTTACTTAAACCAGTATTTAAATATTTCATGTGAATATGTGATATCAAATATGGTAAGACATAGCTAAGTGAAATAGAAAAAGTGCAGTCCGATTAAATATATTCATATGCAGCAACCCTAGCAGCCGCCGATTAAAGGGCGAAATCGACTTAAAAGTAAAGTGGAATTCAGAACAGATCGGTTTGGTCACGGCCGCTCGGTTTTGTTTTTCATGCAATATTTTTATAGAAGTTCATAAAAAATTCTGTAAAATTATACTTAAGCTTAAAACAGTTTAAGAAATGATGTTAAACGATCTTAAAAATGTTCAACTAATTTCGAATTTTTAGTTAATCATATTGGGGAAGTATTTTACTGATATAATTAGCAATTACTTTTAATTCCACTGACTCTGCAGCGCACGTTTTGAAAACGACAATTCTTGTCGATTTGCGGAATTCGGAACAGCAATCAACTCGATTTGCGACAATTCCACTCGTTTTCGGAATTCGGAACAGGCCCGAAAAAAATATCAAAGAAAAATCGGCAGCCGCCTTTTTTCTTATATTTACGAGCACGTTATGCTGGTGGCTGTTTTTTTGTTTGCCTTTATTATACTCTATACCAGAGGTACACAGAGTATATTAAGTTTGTGCGAAAGTGTCCGTCTGTCCGTCCGTCTGTCTGTCCGTATGAACAAACAGATCTCAGAGATGGTAAGAGCTAGAGGTTTGACATGTATAGAACATATGTTTCTTATAATTGCAGGCAGATCAAGTTTATTTTCAATTTTGGCCACCCCCCGCAATATCTAAAAACAGTCATATCTCCCACAGTTTTATAATAGAAGGTTTGAACATTCAGGACATATTTAGAGTTCGGGATTCTTTATCGATCCGCTGAAGGAATTTTAAAGATCGGATGAACGATATTCGAGTTATAAGGAAAACAAACAATTATGGGCAGCACCGGTCGCAACGGTAACTTCACAGGTACACACAGGGCTTGACCGACTTTCTTACTTCTTTTTTAATGTTTTTTGTCCTCTTTGGAGCGTTTTGCTACTGTCTTTTTGCGTATCATTGCAACATTCTTTTCGGAAGTAAAAACCGACTTTTTCGCAGAGACTAATTCCGGTGGCTCACAGCAGCCCATACATCACTTTTTTTTGATTGGCGCCACAAACCCAAAACAAATTTTTTTTTTCAAAAATTCATATTTCGGTCAAAAAGGCAATTGATCAAAGATATTTGTCATACTTACTTTTTGGATTCCAAAAAAGTTTTTTAACTACTCCCAAAAAAATTGGTATCAATATAAATTTTAAACACGTTGTCTCAAATCGAAACTAAAACAAGTATCGTTTTTTAGTATCAATATAATCTTAGAGAGTGTCAAAATGATCTTTTGGTTATTAATTTCATACGCAAAAAAAATTAATTTGAAACAAACACATTTTTATGAAAGTTCGAAAATTCGAAATGTCATGCTCTTATGTTAAACGAATCCAGCTGAGCTGGTAGACCAGTAGTCGCTTGATTTTAGTGCAATCACATCAGTAATTTGCTTAAAGAAAAAGCTATGTAAAACTGTCCCCCAGACGACGTGTTGAAGACTAAGCTGGTGTATTTCAATAAGGAGAACAAGCTCTATATTTACAAGGTGAGCAGCTAAACTTATACATCGATCCTTGCACACATTTGTAAATAACAAATATAACTTTTTAGAGAGGACGTACTCCACGCTGTTTCTGCTCTATCCAAGATGAGATAACACGGTGTGACAAAAAAAAATCAAAACAAAACTTCTGGGATAAGTCGTAGCGTAGGTTGTAGATATGGTTCAGTAAATTTTTGTGGCATACTAGAATTTTTTAGTGCACATCGAAATTTTGAATAACGGTAAAAAAGCCTTTTTTTGCACAAACACTCACTTATACGCTCATAACTTTGTCATATATCAAATGATTTTTATTTTCTTATCGGTTTTGGAAAGAAGAAATTTAGGTCTTTAAAGATACCATATATGACTGATCAGGATTCATTTCTTATCTTGGAGTATTTGCTACGTAAACCATTTTTGATTGGTTTTTTTCCCATATTTTGTCTTTGGTGACGTTTTTGAACACTATTTGGTTAGATACCCCCAATATTTGTTTTATTGCTTAAGAACAACACATCTTCACGGTTAGAACGTATGCCTATTTTCTAAAATCGGTCAATAATTAGCAAAGTTATTGAAGTTTTTCGGATAACGAAATTTTCGCAATATGGTGATGATTCGCGCCATAAGAGCACTGTCGACCGAAAAATTGTTGTTTTTAGAGTAAATTATTGAATAATTTTTTTTAGAATAAGTATTGTATAGCCATGTCCGCCTGTCCGTCAGTCTGTCCGCCTGTCTGTCTGTCCGTCCGTCTGTCAGTCCGTCTGTCTATATTAATAAATAGATCTCACAGATGGTATGCGATAGAGGTTTGACATGTATGGAACATAAGCTTCATATGCTTACAGGCAGATCAAGCTTACTTTCAATTATTGCCACGCCCCCTCTCGCCCCGGAAATTTAGAAAAAACGTCATATCTTCGGCAGTTTTATAGATAGAAGGTTCGTACTTTTTGGACATATTTAGTAATCGGGATTCTTTATCGGTCCACCAAAGGATTGGTAAAGATCGGATGAACGATTGTCAAGATATAAGCGAAAGAAACTTCTCTGCTGCAGCGCAGTAGCAGCATTGCTTTCAGCAGCTACTGCAGCATCTAAATTTACACTGAGCATACACTTTTGTGGGTAAAGAGTGTATTATAGTCGGGCTTCCCCAACTTTCCTACTTATTTTAATTAGGCTTTTTAAGGTTTTTTTCCCCCTAAAAAGTTAAATAACTCAACCAAATATTACTCGATTTTAATAAACTAAGTTGCAGAAGACGAAAAATTAAATGTTTTTTGAAACTGCATACCAAAACTAAATAGTTTTATATAAATTTGACCTATTCATTTTCATTTAAAGTACGGTGAAGTCGCAAAAAACTGAAAAATTCGATTTGTTTTTCATGTAGCTCCCCCCAATTTTTATCCGAGATTGCAATGTAGTACACCGTTGGAAAGGTGTTACATTTCTCTTTCCAAAGACGCATTGCAAACTATTATAGGATGCCTAGTTTAAGAAATATGATTTTTTAACTATATCAACCTCGAAAAGACGGACTTTTAACCGTTATTCCAAATTTTGATGTGCACGAAAAATTTGTGGTATGCCACAATGTTACATTTAACTATATCTACAACCTACACTATATCACATCCCAGAAGTTTTTTGACTGTCACACCGTGTAATCAAAGTCAGATCCAGTTGAGGCGTGGTTCGCATATGCAGGGGATGATCATGCCATCATAATTGGGGCAGCACCAAATCAGAAGAGCGGACTGTTATGTATTTGAATAACATCCGCGTTGAAATGTAGAAGTACAACGTTTCCCATAGTCATAAAATACATTTTGTAAGAATACAGAACAAAATAAATCTGTTTTTAAATGTTGATGTTATAGTTTAAATGGCAGTTTGCTGATAACTGACGATGTCAGTTCAGCTGGCTTCGTTTCACATACGAGCATGACATTTCGAATTTACGAACTTTCACAAAAATGTGATTGTTTCAAATTGATACTTTTTCGTATCAAATTAATAACCAAAAGATCATTTTAATATCTTCTAGGATCATATTGATACTAAAAAAACGATACTGGTTTAATTTTCAATTTGAGAGAACGTGTATCAAAATGATATTGATATTGGCTTAAAAGTTTCATCGGTAAGGCTAGATAACGCTCGTTGTCGTCGTTGATGTAACATGTCATAGTAGCAACTGTCTATCTTGCTTCAAGGTCTTAGATATTTCTCAGTGTTTAAATCCTAAAGTTTGTTAATATGCTTCTATTATTGTCAGCTCTATCACTCAAATGCCGCAAAGTGGGTCACTCTTTCGTTGGTTCATAACTGGTCCCATTCTGCACAAATTCAGCTGGCGTATCTGTAAGCTGTAATCCCTAACCTAACCCCATCAATTATGTAACCTGTCAGCATGTCCGATGGGCTTAAAAGTGTTTGCTCTGCTCCCTTGTACTGCTTCGTCAGCTGTTGTGATTCCCATTCCCCCATACTTATAATAAGCCCAATCATATTCCATCATCATCATCATAATTTATTATATCAAACACACTCACTCTCAGCATTTGTTTGCTGAACCATTTCACACAAGGGCATGAAGCAATCACAGTCACAGGATCCCCGACAAGTGCAAGTGGGCAGATATAGAAATTCACTTTCCTTCCAGAAATCCACCAAAGACTGGGCGCTATTCCTTCCATAAAATGCCTTCGGTGAGGCCATTGTTTTCTCACACTCACAAAAGAAGTCGCCCTTCATCACATTATCCAAGCGCCCAGCACACACCTCCACAACCAGTTTATCAACCGGATGCGCGTTAGAGCCCTGTCCCATTCTTGGTTCCGCCTTCATTTTGATGTTATGCATTATTGCCACATCCATGTCTACCAGGATTGTTGAAGTGGCTTTGGCATTATACACACGTTTCACCAATTGGTTATCCACAAAGATATCATAATGATCGATATCGGAATGATCGTGAACAAACCATTCAATGGTCAAGGAATGTGAATCCAACTTGCGTGCAGCGGATAGACTCACCGGATAACTTGTACGCGAAGAAGGGTGCTTTTGTTTAGTGCCACGAAGTTCGTTCAATACTTGTTTCCTCACGTGGGCCATGGCAGAGATATCCATGAAGAGATTCTTGGCCAGCAATTTCATTTCCTGCCTGCGCTGACCCTCGGGAGATTCAAGAAACTTCGCTTGCTTCAGGGCACAACGCATGTGCATACAATGACAACAACAACATTGCCCTTGAAAGCGCTGACCATCATCTGGACTATTGGGTGGATCAATGTCCTGGAAACGCGAATCTTGAGTGGATTCGATATTACTGGGTTCACTTCTCACAGAGCCCTCCGCACTGACCAAAGTGAAGGAGGGTATAAAATTTGCCTTTGAGCCGGAGGTGGCACTCCCATCTTTCGGCAGAGTCTTTCTGGTGCCAGTCGATTTGGAGTCACCTGATTTGACCAAGGCAAAGGCAATCGTATCCGTTTTCGATGCGACTGTTGTTGTTGATGTGGAGGTCCTTGTGGCAGAGCTTGAGTTCCTGCCAAGCTTGAGACTTTTTCTTCTCTTCCGATGATTAGCAGAACTTTGCGACTTGCTACTGGAACTTTGGGAAAAATTTCGGATTCTGCCAATACTCGAAGGGACTTCTCCGGACTTCGGATCCGGATTCGAGTTTTTGGAAGAGTTTTTTAGCGAGCTTCCTGAGCTCGCCTTGCTTGCCTTGCTTGCCTTGAGCGATGATGATGTTTCGCCGGGCAAAAGTATGCTCACCCTTTTGGACATCCCGAAATTTTGATATGAAAGGATAGGGTTTTAAAGAAATCTTCAATATTTAACTAGCAATTTGGGGAAATGTAAGAATCTTAGGAAATTATATTACATTTTTCTGAATGAATAAGAAAAACATTCTTTATCCGTTTTACAACATTGACTCGGCAAATTCAGTCTCCTTTTTTAACGAAGGTGGCAGGAGGAAAGTAGCAAAATGGAGAGAAGAAGAAAGGAATGATGTAAAATGAAAGAAGAAACGATGAAAGAAGACAGGAAGGAAGAAGGAGTTGAAGAAGTAAAGCAGTAACCAGAAAGAATGAATAAAGAAAGGAAGTAAAAACGAAAATGATTAATGAATCGCAGAGTTGGAAGATACAAGGATAAGGTATACGGAATGTGTAAGAAACGATACAGAAAGTACATCAAGTATTTTTTTTAAGCCCTTGAAGAGGGAATATTAAAATTGTCTGGATGTTTGAAACGCATAGAAGGAAGCATTTCCGGTCAATCTTATATTTTTTCATATCATTAAAAAGCCGATATGATAAAGTTAAAAATGACATTGTCGAAAATATAAAGTTGATTTTTTCGAGCATATAAAATTAATATTTTAGGATCACATTGATATTTTATAATATCATTTTGACCCAATAAAAAAAAATGTAGGAAATGTCGTATAGTTCTATACACTAGCCCCCAACTACGCACTGTATTCTTTGCAAAATATAATTTGTAATTATACCCTGTTCCCATTGAAAATGGGAAAAGGGGGATCATGAAGTTGTGCAAAAGTATGTAACAGGTAGAAGGAAACATTTGCGACCCTATAAAGTATATATATTTTTGATCAGCATCAACAGCCGAGTCGATTTTCTGTCCGTCTGTCCGTCCGTCTGTCCGTCTGTCCGTCCGTCTGTCCGTCCGTCTGTCCGTATGAACGCGTGTTTCTCAGAGACTATAAGAGCTAGAGCCACAAATTTTTGTATGTAGGTAGGTGTATACCCGATTCAATACGAGTTTGTTTCAGATTTGGAAAATTCCTCCCCCTCCCCCTTTAAGCGCAAAAAACTGTCAGAGCCACAATTTTTAAGATAGACCTTCCAAACTTTATATATATCAAGTAAAGCCCAATATCTATCTATTCTGAAAAGATCAATAAGATCGGACGGAAAACACCGAAGTTATAAACGAATCAATTTTGCTTTTGTGAGTGAGGGGGGGCCTTGCATTGTCAGTAACCGCGTTTGCGCGTTCGTGTGTGCTTATGTTATGAACCAAGCACAAAATGTGCTGAAACAAGCCAAAAATGTGCTTGAAACAAGCTCAACATATGCTTGAATCAAGCCCAAAATGATCATTAACCAAGCACAAAATGTTCTTGAAACAAGCCCAAATCGTTTAAGAGTGAGAAAAAATTGTTCATGGCATAATGTGAACATATGTTCATGAATTGAGAAAAAAGGGCTTAGCAGACCAAATGGTCACGATTTTGGTACATTTAGAACGGATTTTCTTCTCTGTGTATAAGAAAATACAGAGCCCCCTTTATTAAATAGGCACTATTTAAACCTCAAAGGCAATGACTTGGTTTCCTTCATTTTGTGTTGCAGGAAAGTAGAAGCAGAGTCCCTTTTAGTCTGCAGACCCACCGCAATATGGCGCTGTGTAGTCTGCGGAGGTTGACGCTCGAATGTTGCGCACATGGACGGTCTACCACACTCATAAAAAAAGTACCAAATTAGCCTTTAAAATTAGAAATTCGCCTTTGAAATCCGTCCTAAGGCGACTCACCCTAAAATTTAGAAAAAAAATTTCTAAATATTATGGAAAGCTTTTCTTAACCAAAGGGCTAGAAACCCTGAATATAAGAAAACTATTCTTAGAATTAGAATCTTTTTCTGAATCATAGAAAACAGTTTTCTTAAAGACAGAAAAACAATTTTTAAGAGCAAACTTTTTTTTAATATAAAGAAAAATATTTCTCAATAACAGAGAAATTATTTTCTTAAAATAAAATTTTTTTTCTAATTTAGAGACAAATTTACAATCTACCGGGTCCAGATCCTCCACCGGGGGGTCCAGATCCTCCATCGGGTGATCCAGATCCTCCACCGGGTGGGTGGTCCAGATCGACCACCGGGTCCAGATCCTCCACCGGGTGGGTGGTCCAGATCCACCACCGGGTCCAGATCCTCCACCGGGTCCAGATCCACCACAAGGTGACCAGGTGGTCCAGATCCACTACCGGTTCCAGATCCTCCACCATTTCTTGTTTTTAGAAAAGTTTTTTGTAAAAAAATTTTTTATGGCATATTTTTCTTAGTTTCAGAAAACTTTTTCTGTTTTTTAGAAAATTTTTCTAAATACCAGGGCAAATTTTAAAATAAGACGATTTTCTAAAATTCATGGCGAATTTCTGAGTGCATGTTGAGGAAATGGCATATTAAACATATCTAAGCCTCTCCCTGGATATCGAAAAGGTTTCACCGTTACAGCACGAGCATGCTAGCATCGAATTGCATTTTCTTGTTCAAATCTCAAAAAACTAGATGCAATTTGGCCGCTTTGATCAGTAGCACATGTTAGCACTCCACGAATTTCTCCATACATTTTTGTCTTAATTTTTGGTCTTCTTTGAATCCACTTTTTGAATTGTGTGCTCGATCTTCGAAGGTACCTTTGAGTGTAATGAAACATGTTTTAAATCAAAGTCTTAAAAGTAGGTTTATTCCCCCAAACTTTTTTACTACAGTAAATGAGTATAAATCATATTAATTGGTATCGTCACTTATGTTTTGAAAAAATTTAGTTTAAATAAGGGTTTAATTTTGAAAGTTCGAAAGCATTTTGATAGAACTCAAAGTCAAATACAACGAGAGCGTAAATTAAAGTCGGTTATTATCAGATCTTTATGAAACTTTCAGAGATTGTAGATATTGGGCACATATACTACACTGCAAAATATGACCTTGATATCTTTAAATTTGTTAGAGTTATTCAACATAACTTATTGTGGGGGCGGGAGGGGGCGTGGCCAAAATTTGAAATAAACTTGATCTGCTTAGGGACAATAGAAGTCTACTTACAAAATTTGGTGGGTCTACTCTTCTAGTCTCCGAGATCTAGGTGTTCATACAGACAGACGGACATGGCTATATCGACTCGGCTGTTGATGCTGATCAAGAATATATATACTTTATGGGGTCGGAGATGCTTCTTTCTGCCTGTTACATACATTTGCACGACTTTAGTATACTTTCTTAACTTTACGAGTAACGGGTTTAAAAATATATAAAGTTTAAAGCAGAGGCAGGACAGAAATACATTCACATTTTTGCATTGGTGTGTGTGAGAGCAGCCCAAAAATTGCTCTCTATTCCAGTAGCAACGACTGCGTCGCGAACACGTATAGTAGCGAAGCTTGTACAGTTTATAATGTCTGTGGATGCAGCGCTGCTTCGAGATTTTTCGTAAGCACACGAGATATCAATGTGCCTGCCCCTGGTTTAAAGGCAACACTGCGTATGAGTAGTATCAAAAACTTTGGAGCCTCGTCGCGTCTACTAAAACATTGGTTTTTGAACTTTTTTCTCTTTTCTAGTTAAATATACAACAAAAACTAGCGAAACAAGGGGCGCCAGTATGGCCTTCAAGGTTCGAAACAAAAAAAATGTGCGCTCTGGTGACCAGATATCCAGAAGAGAAAAAAACACATTTATTCCTGTTTTTCTTAATCTGTTGGGCAAGTACACGTTGTTTGGGGCATCATACAAACTCTCCTACCGCTGATAAAAAAACAACACCCAAACATTCTTTGGGGGCACTCTTCCTGCTTTCCTAGGTAATGGCTTTTATGGTCTAGTTTCGATGAAATAATTAGCTACCCTAGTAAACTAGTATTATATACGCATCTACACTTTATTTTGGCTTCCATTGCGTAATTAACCATTCTCTTTATCTGCCGTTATGACAATTGATTTATGTGCAGACTGTTAAATATCAAGATGCACCAAGCATTCTGCCCGGAAATTGGTTCTGAATCATCTCAACCGTTTGAGTAGGTAGAGGTGCATGTAGAAATCAGTGCCCCAGGTCCAGGTAAGTAGGTAAGAAATTAAGAGATAAGTAAATCTCCAGATCAACTTAATCGCTTTGGCACAGGTGACCATCGAAGTCTGTACAAGGTAATGCCTTAATACCTAATAAAACTATATTCGGATTTATAATTTTATTTCTCCACTTCGGATTATCTGAAATTCAAAAAGTAAACGGCGTTAGATTCAGTACAGATGTATTTCGGGCCCCTACCTCAATCATAGTTTTGCGATTTTTTTTACAAAATAGCGGCCATTGAAAAATGAAAAATCGATTTTGGGCAATTTTTTTTGAAGTTTAGTGTAAAAAAAAATAGTAAACAAAATGTTTAAATTGTGATTGAAATATGGGCCATAATGGTGACAATTCTGCGTCGATTGCACTTAGTTTCATAAAAATCGAATCAGAACTACGGACGCAAACAGTACCGCCAGCTCGAAAAACTTGGTTTCGAGATATATGCGTTTAAAGTTTGCAGTTGCTAGGCAAATTGGGTCACTTTGGGCCATTAAAAGGGCTATATCTTCTAAAGTATTTCGAATTTTATTAATCCCTTTTAGGACGATATTCTCAAATATCTAAGCTATACAAATATGCAAAAAAAAAGCGAAAGAAATTTTTTGCTAAGCAGCAATATCCCCTTAATGGGTTA